>WSYH01002411.1:0-48679 GCA_036426205.1 Ascaphus truei
ATGAAGCCACTGTACAAATAAATGGGTGAAGGGTGAGTATCGGGTCAGGGTGGCTTAACCCCTTAATGACTGTAGCGGTTAATAACCGCTAAGGTCATTAAGGGGTTAGGGGACATTAGTTTGGCACTTTTTCTTATTTTGTATATTTTTCAGCACCCCAGTGTATGGACGGGGAGGAAGATACGGGTGGCCTTCATCGTGAGTGCCGGACAAGGGTGAGTACAACATGTATTTAATGTATTTATTGTATTAATGTATATTTAATGGGCAAATGCATTATTATCCATATGTGGATAATAGTAATTTTGCACATTAATGTTCTGTATGTGTTAGGGGACGGGGGTATTTTTTTAGAGTATTGTTTAATTTTTGGGGGCACACCATTGATACCGCAGGCCCGCGGACGGCCGTGGGGAACCCCGGATGCCCCGGACGCCCGTGGGGACCCCCGGGGACCTCCCCGGACACCCCCGCGGGGACCCCCGCGTGCCTGTTGTATGGATGGTGTGCCAGCAAAAAGGTAAACAATGACATTTTTTCTAAGTCCAGCTCCTTTTGCGCCTGCCTTTTGCTGGCGCGTTTGTTTGGCGCGATTTTTAAGGCCGATTCACTTAGCGCTGCTTAGTGAATGGGTAGTACTGGCAAAAATCAGCGCAAAAGGCTGATCGTACGCATTTTGCGCCGAGGGCAAAAAAAATACCTTTTAAGAGCGATAAAGTGCAGTTATCACTGCTTAGTGAATCTCACTGCAGCCTTATCGGGCTTAAAGGGTACTTTGCGCTCTTAAAGCCCTTTAACGGAGCTTAGTGAATCGGCCCCAATGTATCTTACCACCGTGACTATAAATAGGGCACACACACCATGTAGCTTGTGGTTGTGGAGTTGGTTAGAACGGTAACTAGAGATACCCACACAGCAGGGGATGAAAAGAAACAATATGTCTACTTGTATTGGCAAAAGAGGGTTGAGAAAGTGGTGGGTGTGGTCATGGCAGAAAGGGGTTAGTACAGTGTGGGACTGTAGAGAAAACATTAGTAAAACATACTGCTACTACTAAAAAATCAGAAGTTGTACTTAAGCCCCAGCAGAATTCTAGAACTAAGAATAAAACTGAAAGGGCGGTTTTGTCATTGTCATCATTGTCAAACTATTGTTAAAAACTGACAAAACTGTAACTATTTATGGGACTAAGGCTAAATTTCAAAAGCTACCAATGAAAGAGCTACAGATGAGAACAAACTCTAAAACCATTCTAGCCCCTGTTACTAGTTTTAAATATCTGGACATATGGTTTCACTCCCATTTAATATTTGGGTTGCATATTGATATTCTAACATCCAAAACCTATGCGAAACTAGGCGTACAGTACTTTATAGGAACAAATCCTCCCTAAGCCTACTGGTCAGAAAGCACAGCAGATGCAAATGCAAATTATAGACTATGGGGAAATATTATGTGGTTAAGCACCCCAAACTCACCTTAGCAAACTAGATTCTCAATATGCTGCTTTGTCCTACAATGTAAGTACAACACACATCAATGTGAAATGCTCAAAAAATTGGATTGGTCATCACTTGAGTTTAGGCGCAAAGTTCATATTTCCTGTCTTGCCTTCAAATACTTTCTGGGAAAGCTACCTGTCTACCTGAACAAGCTCCTCACCCCTACCACATGCAGCACTTATCATCTGAGATCTGACTCCAAAAGACTGTTCATGGCCCCAAGGTTCAGCAAAGTATCTGGTCGTTCCTCCTTCTCTTACCGTGCACCCCAAAACTGAAACAAACTACCAGAGACTCTCACATCCACCAGCAGTCTAAATTGTTTCAAAACTAAAGCTGTCTCACATTTTAATCTGGTCTGTAACTGTTAGATCTCAACATAACATATTATCTTTAACTGTTCATGAAAGGTCTTTAAATATAATGTATAACCCTGTTCACTTAATGCAATGGCGTATTGTCATCAAAACTCTGTGCCCAGGACATACTTGAAAACAAGAGGTAACTCAATGTATTACTTCCTGGTAACACATTTTATAAATGAATACTTAAGTTTACTCGGATATGGATGACTTATCTCTCTAAGCCACCTTGGGTGGTGCCAGCAACATGTAGTTCTTTCTGGACAACCTGGTCCAACCTGGTGCTCATTTGTTCCCCACAACAACAACCAACAACAGCCCTATTTTCAGATGGAGAGGGCGGGGTCGGGGGTGGGGGTGCTAGTTATTTTGATACAGCTGCTAAAACTGGTATTAACGACGATGATTATGAAAACCTTTCCCTTCCGTTTTATTTCTGTTAATACTAGAAGTACAATTGCTGATTTTTTTGTTTTTTCTCTAGGAACCCTCATCATACTAGTGTTTTCCTCCAACAACCACCATCCCTACCCAGGGCTGCCGAGAGGAGATGGGAGCGCTGGGACAATTGTCCTTGGCCTGAAGGCTGTAGGGAGCCAGGCTGGTGCTGGATGTTGGGCCATGTCAGTGGGCTTTGTGGGCCTCAGCTGTTGCGGTGGTGCCTCACCCCAATCCTTCCTCCCATGCTGGTTTTCGCCAGAAGTTGGGCCTGCCCAGAATCTGACCCAACTTCAGCAATCACCAACGCAGAACCAGAAACTTATTATTATTTGAAAGTCTGTATCAGAGTAATACTTTATCTCCTCTCTTTAAGGGCATGCCTGCTGTCGAGATGGAAGGTGGAGGGAACACACACATACTTACCCATGGAAGTGCAGTCAGCCAGAGGAAAAACAGCCACACATGCTAAGTAGGTACAGGACACAACAGACACACACACACGTGCATGCGCACTCATAATATATACAGTAAAAGGAAGAAAGTGCGCAGCTAAACTAAACCTCAAAGTAATACAAAGTGTAACTAGTGACAGAGTGATTAAAGTGCAAATGCAAAATACCCTGATTAACACACACTGTGAATATACAATAAAGTAAAAAACATACAAAACTGTGTAAGTCTCAAAGAGCGTCTGCAGCTGTATCAAGGGGTGGCTCAACACCCCCAAACGTTTGTTTTTGCACTCATAATATGTCAACATTTAGTCACTAAAACACATGTACAGTGAAGTACACACAAAAGAATGCAGCTTTGAATGTCACACAGATGCAGAAACTAATACTCTGCTAAGCACATCATATTCATCCTATACCACACACTTACAAGCACAGAGAGGACACTAGCCCGGGTAAGGCATGTTCTCCTGCAATCTTTGCCTGCAGAGGACAGTGAAGGTAATTATTGAAAAAAAAACACAGTTGAAGCTCGAAATATTAAATGAGGGGTCACACAAAGCCAAAACAAAATTACTGGAGCAAAGGAAGATAGTGTTCAAATGTGGGTGGGGGCACGGGATCATCGGAGGGGCAGGGGGAGTTTTCAGCAGTTTCCTCTCACGAATAAAGATGCTTTTTCTTGGTGCTTCTTCGAAATGAGTACAGAAGCACAGAAGGAATCCCAAAGAGGCACTGCTGCCATTACACAATTTACTTGTTTGTTCCAATAATACGACTTCATGAACAGCCTCCCATCTTACTAGTTAAGCCAACAATTTATTATAAATTAAGCTAAACTTAGGTCAGTAGACATGAAAGCCCCTTTATCTCTTTGGTGGTTATGAGTACAATGTTTTAGAATATATTTTGCACCATTGCTATTTCTGGAATTTGAAGCCATTCTGAGATAGGCGCTACAGAGTCATTAGCAGCTAGTCTTTAAATATTATAATCAGGTCTTAGATTAGTATCCTTGGCAATCAATCGTACATCATGGGTGCAGCCAGGGGTATTTAGCAACCAGATTGGTGATGATAAGTGAAGCATCACAAATGAGCTGAACATTTCTGGAATGGAAGAGTTTCCAGTTTCTGTACATAGCTTAATTGTGCTCTGAAGGCATTAGTGCGATGTGGGTACAGTCCACAGTCCCAGCACATGGGGAAAGTGAGCCAACTAGTCAAATGCATGTTTGATGTCAGTATTAGCCTGTTGATCCTGAGGAAGTTTAATTAATCTTTTAATTCTAGGGAGCAATGCTCTCAATACCTGCTTCACAATGTGTGAAAAGCAGGTTGGGAAATGCTTGCCGAGTTAGCTTCTGTTCCCTGGAATAATCATGTAGCACAAACAGGCAGTGCCGCCAGTAGTTTGGTCATTGAAGGGATAGCTGTTCTAATCTGTATTGCATCCTGAATACGCTAAATAAAATAATCAGTTTTAATGTGAGGTGTCAGGTGATTCCTCTGCAGGACCTTATCCTTAGACATGCCAATTACAGGCACTCTAGCCCTCTCCATTATCCCCCCTCTTCTCCTCGTCTATTCTCCAGAAGAGCAGGCATTGCCAGGCTGTAACGTTAGCCTATTAATAGAGTGGCAATTACAATCACGGCTTTGACAAAATGTATGCTGCAAATGTTGTGTTATAGTGTGGTCTGACTCGCACATGGTCCCTATAGACACATACTTAACAAGGGGTCCTACATTAAGACCAGCCATTAATCCAACCCTTACTTGTACACTAAAACAAGACAGATGCTAGTTAATGTGTGTATGCCCTGCTGAGCTCATTTAAATACAATGTACATCAGGGATATACATGCCGCCTCTCTGCCTGTTGAGTCGTTATATTAACGATCCCCACTCAAACTGTCTTTTACACCTATTTTTTGGCCAACCCTTTGTCGCAATTTTTCGAGCCACAAACCGACCATTTGCGCCTCTCAATGAGTTTGTGCAACGACTCCAATGTCGTTAGCAAACAGCATATCCACCCCTTAGTGCTAGCTATTTGCTTCTCTGAATCCTCTCTTTAAGTAAATTGTGCTGCCAACATTGTTCCCTTGCAACTATTTAATATCCCAGTACATTTCTAATCATCATGCTTTCCCAAACATACTGTAGGTTTTCAGGTTGCAAAAGCAGTTTAAACAAAGTTCAACTTTCTTCACATTATCATAATGTGTTTCTTGGCTCAATTACTAAATAGTCTCTGTGGGAATAATTATCAGGCTGCTTCTAAACCAGCAGCATTTATTTTTACATTTTCTCAGGTTGGTATAAATGCATTTAACTTTGTACATTTTTTGCTGGCTAGCCTTAAAAAATCAAAGCTGATGGACAATAAATCAATTTTATGAAGAATTACTTGACATTTACACCATCAAATTTTGATCTATAAACTTTTTCCCAACATTTTTTTTAGTCTCTTTGCACAACTTTGACTAATAGAAGGCAATGAATCTATAATTTTCTAGCCATAAACGATATAACAGGGTCTATATATACTGTAGTTGTGTAAAGTAATCTCTTAATATTCTTTGAGATCCATCCTTAATAATGAGAATTTTTCTTCCCCACATAACGCCCACAAACATATTCTGTTATGTAAGAATTAAAGTACAATTCTAATGTGAAATTTACAACACAATATTTTACATCATTCAATAAATGTGTAGATTTGCAACTTCTGTAATTTCTGCCTAAAAGGTGAATGATTCTAAGCACAACATGAAATAGTGCTATTTCAGACAACAATATGCAATATGGTCAAGTGTTTTCAATTACGTGTATATGTGTAGCCGAGTGAGTCCCCCCTACCCCCGGTGCGAGGGCGCTGTTCAGTGGTTCGCAATTGGGAGGTGGCCATTTTGAGAGTTGCGCATGCGCAGTGCGGCACACATGCGCAGTGGAGGAGGCGGCGGCCATCTTACTGTAGCTCCACAGATGCAGCAGCGGAACTACAAGTCCCAGAATCCCTAGAGGGAGGGTCTGTATCACATGGGACTGCCCAGCCAATAGGATTGTAGCAAGGGGGAAAACAAGATATCCTCCGCGTGCAGGGAGCATGCGCGCCAGTCTGTACAGAGGAGGCAAAGGAGAAGGTAATGTCCAGGAAGCAGTGCATCATGGCCTAGGCCTAGATCTTGCCCCCTAGACCCAAGTTAGGCCCTGAGCCATAATAGAGGAGTGTTGTAGGGAAGGCCCTAGATAGGGACTCTTCCCCTTACTGATAGTTCTGTACTGGTGACCGGATGGCGGCTCGGCGACCTGGGATCAGGCCACAGTACCCCAGAACATTAGGTGAGACCCTCCGGCTGGAACTCACCTCACGAGGAGGATCGGGATTTGTTAGGAGATAGGGGATTTGTGTTGGAGGCCGCGCTGTGTGGGACCTGCTCCAACTCACTACGCCAAGCAGCACCTGGGTACTGGAGTGTTGCCATGACAACGTGACATCACATGGCACAGTGACATCATGTGATGTCCCATTGTCATGGCAATGAGATGCCACGTCGCAGAGCCATCTTGACGGGACCATGCCGCCAGATGTCGCCTCTGAAGGTAAACATCCCAGCCAACCCTGAATTAACCCAGAGATTTCATATCTCAACCCATAGTATGGAGATACCGTGCCGAATCCCTTAGTCTCCGGGTCAAACCCGGAGTGGTGCCACTCTAGGTGCAGCCCTGGAGAAGGCTTGGAGGTAGGAGTGAGGAAGTGATGAGGGAAGGGAAGAGCTGTAGGTCATCATGAGGGAGTCATGAGTAGCCAGTGCAGGGATATGCACAGAGCATCAGCAGACATGCCAACAGGTGCTCACTCTTATCTTGATTTGGTCATCTTCGCCACAACTAACAGTATACCGACTGCGACGCACAGCTTATACTGTTATACTGTACTACATATACTCAGGGACGGGTTTACCATTTCCCCGCCCCTAGGCACTTACCTTTTAGACGCTCTGGCCTCCTCCACATGCAGCGTCCCGACATCACGTGGCAATGCATTTCCATGACAACAGGACATCATGTGACATCACGTTGCCATCACATTTGACGTCGCGACGCTGCAGGAGGAAGTAATAGACCTTTACAGAGGCCCCGTGCTCTCCCCCGGCAATCAGTTTCATTGTCACTCAGAAATTTGCCTCTCCCCTGGATTTTGGCACTCCAGGCCTGGGCCTAGTAGGCCTATGCCTAAATACGAGCCTGTATATAAATCAATGTACAAATCGGCACCTACCGCAGTGCTTAAGTTATAAGAGAGGGCCCATTCTTCCTCTTATATCTATAGCACATATCATCGTGTTTCAGCTGCACACTTCTGAACTTCAAATAAACCTGAGCCCCAGAAAATCTCACGCAATGTTATTACTGAATACAATATCTGTATAACTGCAATAATAAAATAGTAATACGCTTGAGATACTGCCGCCATACATTATCACACTTTCACTATTTTACTATTGAAGGTACAGGTAGTCCTCGCTATCCAACGTTTCACGTTACAACGAATGGCTTATCCAACACTTTACAATGCAACCCTATGGGCTGTTTTTTCGATGCCGGAATCCGTTATCCAACGCCTGAATGCGTTATCCAACGCTCACCGCCGCTGATTAACATGGGGCTCACTTTGCAACGGTGTCACTATCCCACGCTTCTTCCAGAGCGGATTCCGTTGGATAACCGAGGACGCCTGTATAGAGATATTTTATTTAGTAATCACAGTGTGTTGCTTTAAGCACCACAGTCCTTTAACTTATTGACTCTTCTTATGTTTAGTGTCAGAACCCAAAGGGCAGAACATATTTTAATTAACATTTCTATGAGATTCTTAACAAAGAAAAACAATAAACCTGCATAAAAATTTATTTTTTTCAAAAGAATCAATAAACTAACAAAGTGTAAATCATCTGATAAAAAGGAGACGTATATTTTCCTTTAGCAATTTTCCTTAAGCCCATAATGCACTGCATGCAAGTAGTACAGTAAGTATTCTGAACTCGCAGTGTCCTGGGGCTGCAGATGCTTCTGACATAAGGGACGATGACAGCAGTTTTTAACAGACCCTTATTATAGGAAACTGTTTCAGCATGTATGGATTCTAAAGACTTGGTAATAATCACAAGATTGGTTATATATGACAAGTTTCCGTTTTCCTGAGAATAGGAATACATTGTTTTTTTTTTACTTTGACTCTCCTGAAATACCTTTGCCATCTTGCTTAATGTTGGGTTATTTAGGTCTTACCTAAAGACGTGAAGAAAATAAAGAGCAACTGATTTCACACCCTCATGTCTCACAAAAGTCATAGTGGCCTATTCTAGTAGCTTCGAAATGGGACATAATGCCTCCAAAGTGCACTTTACTAGTGTATTGTGAACCTCGCTATTCTGTAAGCAGTTATCACAGGTCCAAATCACGTGCTTTTTTAATTGCGTTGTTAATCTTGCTCTGACAATCCAATTGGTTGGTCAAAAAAGGGGGAAATTCAATTTTTTTGCCAATAACTACTATTCCCTTAGTTCCGTAATGCAGATCAAGTCTGAAATAATCGCTTTTTTTTAACATCACCTAAAGCAGCAGTGCGCAAACTGGGGGGCCTGCCCCTTTGGGGGGGCGCAAGATTATTTAGGGGGGCGCGGGCTGCATGCGGGGGTCGGGCAGAGCTGTGCACGGGCAGCCAGAAGCTCTATGCTGAGGCTGCTTCTCTGCTCTGTCTTGCAAAGGGAGCGGGGCCTTGCTGCGGGGGCGGGGCCTTGCTGCGGGGGCGGGGCCTTGCTGCGGGGGTGGGGCTTTCCTTCCCTGCACACAGACATCCCTTCCTCCTCCTGTGTTACCCGTCCCAGTTTTCAGCAGCATGGTGGACAGGAGCAGGCTTACAGTAGTACTTCCTCCCCCAGGTGAAAGTGTGTAACTTATGATTGTGTGTTGTGTCTGTCTGTGTCGTGTGTTGTGATTGAGTGTGTGTGTGTGTGTTGTGATTGAGTGTATGTGTGTTGTGCCTGTTTTGGTTGTGATTGAGTGTGTGTTGTGATTGAGTGTATGTGTGTGTGTGTTGAGTCTGTGTATGTTGTGATTGAGTGTGTGTTGCATCTGTGTTGGTTGTGATTGAGTGTGGGTTGTGATTGAGTGTGTGTGTGGTTGTGATTGTGTGTTGTGTCTGTCTGTCTGTGTTGTGATTGAGTGTGTGGTGTGTGTGTTGTGATTGAGTGTGTGATTGAGTGTGTGTGTGTTGTGTCTATGTTGGTTGTGATTGAGTGTGTGTGTTGTGTTTGTGATTGAATGTGTGTTGTGATTGAGTGTATGTGTGTGTGGTTGTGATTGATTGTGTGTTGTGTTGTGTCTGTCTGTCTGTGTTGTGTGTGTTGTGATTGAGTGTGTGGTGTGTGTGTGTTGTGATTGAGTGTGTGATTGAGTGTGTGTGTCTGTGTTGGTTGTGATTGAGTGTGTGTGGTTGTGCCTGTGTTGGTTGTGATTGAGTGTGTGTTGTGATTGAGTGTATGTTTGTGTGGTTGTGATTGATTGTGTGTTGTGTCTGTGTGTGCGTTGTGATTTAGTTTGCGTTGTGATTGAGTGTGTATGTGTGTGTTGTGAGTGTGTGTTGTGTTGTGTGTGTATGTGTGATTAAATGCAGCGGTGCGCAAACTGGGGGGCATACGGTTTCCAAAGCTTGGCGCTTCGGGAGACAAACAAAATTGACTTTGAAGCGCGCTCAGCAGCAGTCAATGCACACACACACACACACTCAGCCACACAGCCACACAAACACACACAAAAAGGGGACCCTGGTTAAGTTTGTGTGATCACATGTATTGTTGCAAATATTGCATTTTTATTTTGGGGTTAACCCTCAAAGTATGGGATCCTTAATGAACTGGCTATATCTATAGCCGTCCCGTTGGGATTAATGTGTGGGAGGTTTGAGGAGGGGGGTGCAGCCCTCCGTGGAGTTTGCCTGGACTCTGATAGGCTGTTGTGCTGTACCTGGCCCTATCGGCTCGCATGGACCCTCCCTTAGGGGTGGAGACTCCCTCCTGCTACCACCCAGCTGTCACCATGGTATTGCTGCTGGATCGCATAGCGCAGTCTGGCGTTCATGAGGAGGTGCGGCCCGAGGGTGCGCGATCCCGTGTACTATGGGACGTGGCACGCAGGGCTGACACGCATGACGTCAGACCGGCACGCAGCGGGTTTTGGCGCCATTTTTGGAAACTTTAATTGGTGATTTGCTGGTTACAGGGTATATATAAAGGGGCCCCCTTCCCCTAGTCCCCCATACTCCTTGATAAAGGACCCCAATGGTCCGAAACGTGTAGGAGTGTTTGTCTCACCCTCTGGGGTTATGTTACTGAGTGTTGCTGAATAAATCGAATTGTATTGTTTCTACCACCTGGCTCCCTGGCAGTGCACTGTTTTTTCTCTCTTCTTCTCTTGCTGGACTACTCCCTACAGATTGCACGCCATTTGGATGGACCATGCAGGATATTTGAGGACAGATGGAGTGGGTAAGATTTATTTCATTATTGATTTTGTGATTGTTTATGGATGAGTACCGTTATTAGCACTGTTATGTCTCCAATGAGGTTACACGAGGGTGCTTATTGACATCCTTGATTGTTACCTTCAGGAGACGGGTGTTTTGGTGACTCACATATCACACTTCATCGTTATACCCACTCCTTGATTCATTCTGTCCTCTAGTCCTGATTAATCATTATGGACATTTATGCTTGAAGTTCCACCAGCTCTGGAGCACCCATTTCTCCATATACCCCTATACGTTGATTACATCAGGCAGGGGGGGCCCAAGAAATTTCATGAATGAAAAGGGGGGCTCGGCATAAAAAGTTTGCTCACCCTTGACCTAAAGGATGGTGAGATAGGCTCAATACATGCGCAATGGTATGCCAAGAAATAAAAGCTGGGAATTGGGATTTGCATAACATGCAGTTAGAAATAAAAGCTGGGAATTCGGATTTGCATAACATGCAGTTAGAAATAAAAACTGGGAATTCGGATTTGCATAACATGCAGTTAGAAATAAAAACTGGGAATTCGGATTTGCATAACATGCAGTTAGAAATAAAAGCTGTGAATTCGGATTTGCATAACATGCAGTTAGAAATAAAAACTGGGAATTCGGATTTGCATAACATGTAGTTAGAAATAAAAGCTCTCTAGTCAAATTTTCTAGTTACATTTACACAATTCTGCTGCACTTTATGTCATCATGTACTTTCTCCAATTTATTAGGAGCTGTGATAAAATATATTAAAAAATTATATAAATTCGTAGGAAGTTCCTGTTTCAAATTATATCACCTCTTGTCTTGTTAAAGAGACAATCCAAGCAGCTTAAATTGTTTTTTAAAAAATAAGTTTTTTTTGTTTTAATAAATGCAGCATTTGATTACCTTTATTGAAAACTTACTACCTACGCTGCCAATCGAATCGTTATCCCGTCATCGATCGGCAAAGATCCTGCTTCCCAGAGTTCAATAAAATGCCTACCTTTCAGTTTCAAATTTATTTATTTATTTATTATTTTATTTATAAAATGTTTTACCAGGAAGTAATACAGTGAGAGTTACCTCTCGTTTTCAAGTATGTCCTGGGCACAGAGTTAAGACAAATAATACATGTTTACAAATACAGTTACATAATGAGCAGGGTATACATTATATACAAATCAATCCTCAGTCAGTGTAACTCAGCAGCTACAATGTATATATTGCTGTACATATTACTAGGGTAACATTATTGCTACAGTTTGCAGCTCAAACTGCAGGGAATATTGGCAACAAATGATCACAAACAGGAAAGTGTTACAAAGATCTTGCACTGCTGGGGAGGTGTGCTAAAGCCTGCTATAGGAATAAAAGGATGCTAAGTATATTACAACTCATAAAAATGGCATTAAGAGTTGAATTTAAAAAAAACCAACGAGGTAAGTATTATCTAATACTACAGAACTGATTTATTTAAGATACTGTATAGGATATTGCTTGGATTTCTCCTTTAAATTCCAGATAGACTCATTTAAAGCTCCCCAAGTAAACACGTCCTCATTGTGAACATGGATGTATTGGATTTTGCTGGATGGTATGAGCTGGACATGAGGCGGAGAGAAGAAGAGAGAGAAGAGAGAGGCAGGCCAGGCTCCACAGGCGGTGCTGAGAGGGAACTGGCCATGGTTTAGCCGGCATAGAACCACGTTGGAGGGCCTGAGTGAGCAGGAGATTGTTAGGAGATGTCGGCTGCTCAGCAGCAGCTCAGCAGCAATATTAGAACTCCGTGCAGAATTAAGAGATGATTTAGAGCCCTTTACAGGCAGAGGTTGTGCAGTCTCTGGCCTTGTAAAAATGCTGAGTTCATTACATTTTCTAACCATTGATATACACTCTCCCTCTACATACACCTTTTGTAAAGCACTGTATACACTGTGGGTGCTTTATAAATTAAGATTTACACACATACACATACGCACATACACAAATACACACACACACATACTCACACACATACATGCTTACTCTCACATCACAAACATTCAGGGACCATTTAACACCTTAAGTCAGAAATTGCATACTGCACAGGGGGGAGGGTTAGACTTCACCCACAGAGATAACATTCCTAGATGTCCTGTTTGAAAGTAAATTTCTTGGCTTAATCAATTGTAACATCGCCCGAAGAAGAGATCAATGTATCTCGAAAGCTCGCACAAATAAAAGCATTTTGTTAGCCACAGAACAGTATCGAGTATTTTTTGGTTATTACAGTATTAAGCTCGGCTAACACGGTACAGATACCTCTATACACACACACACACACACACACACACACACACACACACACACACACACACACACACACACACCCCAAGAAAGAATCCCTTGCAGAGCACACAGATGTAACAAAGTATGAATGACAACGTTTATTGATATATAAAAATAGGGGAGAAATTTAAAAAGTGGTGGGGGGGGGGACTCCTCAATACTGTCTCAGGGGACAAAAGCAAAAGTGCATGGATAAACACAAGTGTGGCTGGAGAAATGACCAACTCAAATAAAAAAAAGTAATGAGTGGTACATAAGCAAATACACCTAACAGCTGGACCTGTGTCATGATGTCTCTTGTGTATAGGGAAATAGGTGTATAAGAGCACAACACACAGGTAAGTGGGCCCACAAAAACACTGTGTGAAGTCCATGGACATGAAGTTCAAATATGCAAGTAGATATAATATAACACGCTGGAGTATGAAGTAAAGGAACAGTCCTGAAAACAATTCAGAATGAAGCTACATAGCTGTAAGATGTAAGCTGTCCATAACAAAGCATGTTAATGTCCATGAACAACAAACTGACTAACTAATTACACTCTCTATCAGCACTAGATCCAACTAACAATGATGTGAATAGTGATTATATACACAAAAACCAAATAAGTGTGAGTGCAAAAATCAGCTGCCAAGGGGACAACAAACAATAGACGGTTCCAAATCTACTAAACCAAATACATATACAAAAGCAGTATCCCCGGCGCTAGTGAGTTAATGTCCACAATACCATAATCCAATGACAGTCCTTAGTTGAAAAACAGTCCTGGCAGAGGGGTGGATTCACCAACAAAGTTCTAGATGGATTAAGTAGTCCTCAGGAAAATGATTCCAGGTGGTTTCTGTAATCAAACAAAAACAGAGACACACCAATTGCGCAGTATGATTAACAACAAAACTCTAACTAAAACGGGAAAAACCCCAACTTACAAGATAAATTCTTGTTGGTTCAGGGGAGAGAATCTGTATTAGGCCACGTCTTCACCTCGATATCCACGGACCCCACGTGGTTGAACGGGATGATTCTCCTTGTAATGGATGGTTCCCTCACGGACACAGCATGGGCCGCAACAGCCAATAAACAAGGAAAATAAAACACAGCCTAGTGTAATACGCAACTACACTTTAATGATCTTTAAAATAACACACTACCCACACTTACAATATGTATGGGGAAGTGGTGCTACTCACGAATGCCGTCCGCAACCTGCTTCCGACCAGACAGGAACAGAGACCCACACAGTCACACGCGACTCGCCGATTGATGACATCAGCGATGCGGGTCACTTCTCCAGCGTCAGATGGGATCAGCAGTTGGTTGGCACGCACGCACAATACTAAGCTCCTCCTCCCTACGCGTTTCATGACCATGTGTCCCTTCCTCAGGGGTTGGTGGAGCTTAGTAGATAAGATACTTACATACCAGTGAGATACACAGACATGTCCACAAATGGGCGGGTACATTAATGATTGACAGGGTGCTATAGGAACAAAAAACAGCAAACAATATAACAGAACGCTGCTGGGGTCATAAGTGCCCTAAACTGCATACCTGTCACTAAAAGACAATAAAATAATACAATAATGGTATTGACCTATTGTAAAATAATAAAATATATCAAATCAAAAATGAAGAAAAATAGACAATCCAAAATTTAAATGATCTTTCAAGAATTTTTAAGGATCTTTCAAAAAAGCTGCCAGATCGAACTCTATATTAAGGCCGAGGGGAGACAGTGTTTTAAACACGTATATCCAATAACTCTCATGTTTGGATACCATGCCAAGCCTGTCTCCCCCACGTCAATTCGACTTCGGATTATCAATGTCCATGCAGGTTAGGCCCTCTGGGTTCTGATTGTGTTTTAATCTGAAATGATTAGAGACACTATGGGTCTGAAGACCCCTTTTGATATTATACTGTATATATGCTCGGCAAATCGCCGTGTAAGGGGTCTCCCAGTTCGGCCTACATACTGCAACCCACATGGGCATTGAAGTAAATACACACAGAAATCGGTCTTACAGTTAATGAATGTCTCTATATTGTAGCTGATCCCAGTTACATTTGATTTGAAAGATTTACTTTTAACACTGTATTTACATCCAACACACGTAGAACATTTGTAATATCCTTTTAGGTCATTAAGCCAGGTAACATGGCGGTCTGGAAGACTGTCAAGAGGACAACTGGGGGACAGCTAAGACTTTAAATTCTTGGCCCATCTTATTACACAGACGTTCTTTAAAGATGTTGATATCAATAATTATATATCTCCTGCCAGTTGTCATCACCCTAAATGGTTACAGAATGTTCCTTATGGACAAAAAAGGAGGATTAGGAGAAATTGTTCAGATGTTGACAATTTTCATAAACAATCTGTCTTCCTACAGGAACGATTCAAAGAAAAAAAGTACAATGATGAGATTATCAAAGATGCTATAAAAAAAAGCAGGGGGTCTGGATAGAAAAGATCTTCTGAGTGATAAAAAGTAAACTGGATCGAATAAAAATTTTGAATTTTCTTTTTTGACAAATTACAATAGACAGTCTGAAAAGATAATCAAAATTATACGTAAGCATTGGCACATTCTCAAAAACGATCCTATATTAGGAGAGATAGTCCCCGAAAAACCTACTGTAATCTTTAAGAAAGCTAAGGTACTTAAGAACAAACTAGCACCTAGTGCACTACCCAAGATTATAAAGGAAGGAAATAGATGGTTAACTCAAACCAAAGGATTTTTTGGTTGTGCCACTTGTACGGCATGTAAGCATAGGTCAGAAGATAAATTTGGATTTGTCTCAAACATCTCTGCACAAAGATTTCAAATTAAACAACTTCTAACTTGTAAGTCAGATCATGTTGTATATCTTATACAGTGCCCATGTGGGCTACAATATGTAGGTCAGACAACTAGATCTGTTAAAACTCGTATTCTCGAGCATATTGGAAATGTGAGAAGAGGTATTACCACTCATCTTCTATCTAACCACTTTATTCAAAAACATCAGGGTGATACATCAGGTCTTAAGTTTACAGTAATAGAACAGGTGTTACCACACTGGAGAGGTGGAGACAGAAGTATTGCACTGAAAAAGAGAGAAAGTTTTTGGATTTTCACGCTGAAATCTCTTGCACCATTGGGGTTGAATGTAGACTTTGAACTAAGTGCTTTTCTTTAAACTTTCATAACTAAATATATTGAGTCTTTTATTAGATGGGACATGTAAGGGACCGTATATATTGCACAAATAGTTGGTGTGAAAGTTTGAATAAAAATACAGATAAGATACAGCATATAGATGGTCTATACATATTGTTTATTATGATGAAGTCATGTACTAACTCTGTATTTTCTCTTCCATTTTTTGAGATTCATCAATCGTCTTATTCCTGGTTCTCTACCCATAAGATCAGGGTCATATCTAGCGATTTATGTATTTTATGTTGAATATAGATTTGTATTATTTAATTTATTTAATACTTCTATAAATTTTAGTAATGATCTTTTCCTTATGTTGTAAAGGAGGATCAAGCGAGATATTCTAATTTTATTTTTATTTCTATTGTATTTTAAATAAAATGAATAAAGTTTATTTTTTATAATTAAATGTCTAAAAATCTGTATTAGGTTAATCCTACGATAGGGAGGGGTTATTTTAGCCGTCTCCCCATCAATATACATGTCATTATCCTTTGACCAATAGGAGGAAAGGTCATGGGTAATTTAGAGGGTATATAAACTATCCTTGTAAGGGTTAATGCTACTCCTGACGAAGCCGTCACTAAGAACGGCGAAACGCGTAGAGCGTGACCCTCAGTGTGTTATCTGGAGGGAGAAAGTCTGCTTGGAGGTCCTGTGACGTCTACCTCGATCGGCGGAGGAACCGGAAGTGACGTAGCGGCTCCCAAGCAGAGGTGCAGGACGGAGACCAGTGGACGCAATGGCGGTGTGACGGGATCCCGAGAACGCGACTCGGCTACCATCTGTACCCCTATACCCACGCTGTGACTCATTTGGAATCCTGTAAGCCTTCATTTTTACCAGTGTTGGATAAATCGCTTTGGTATTTGATCTGGTCTCTGTGTTTCTCTTGATATTCACACTACCTCCTATTTTTGCTCCTGTTTTTGCAACTTTTGCTATCTGGATATTTTATGTTGGACATTTGCTGACATAGTCTAGTGTGTCTCATTTGCTAATTTGAGAGCTTTTTACTACACTGTTTTGTTTTAACATAACTGCACTATGGTAGTTTAATATATTTTTTTCTAGGTAATTTCGCTCCCCTGGTTTTTCCTTTTATGCTTCTGTTTGGACCTTGAAACAGTCCTCCAAGGGTTTGAGTGTTTTATTTACCACCTTTTTGCACGGCATGTTATTTTGATTTATTTGTCACTATATGTTCACTTGCACTGTGTAAAGGTTGATATAGTGTTAGAGTGCCACCTAGTGTATTTTTTGTATTACATGTTTCTGCTGCCTGACTGTGCCGGTGGATGCGGTGTTGTCCTTGTTGTTTATTATGACTAGAGCGCATGCGCTAGCTGTCTGCTGGTGTCTGAGGTTGCCAGGGTTACTAGTGACGTTGCCTGTGTCCTGATTCAGCACGCAGCTGCGTTTTCTCCATTGGCTCCCCGGCTTACAGCATTCTTGGATGCGCATGCACGATAGGTGATGCGCTGCGAATACCGGCACAAGTCGCAAGGCAATAACTTCAGGACGGGCCATTCTGATTGCAGCATTGAACTCCCTCCGGTCGCAAGTGTGGAAGGCATGATTCCTCTACAGGTATTGGCTAGTGCCGTGGGACAGTCAGGTGAGGTACATCTTGATACTGATTGGGTGTTGGTGATTGGTGTATTTTGTTTGTGGTGCACTCTGGGTGGGGGTATATATGTAGGTCACTCACACTTGGTGCTTGCACGGCCCTGAGGAAGGTCTCCCTGTGGGACCGAAACGTTGGCTTTCGTGTAACTGTTTGTTTTCAATACAATTGCTTTTTGGATTACTCCCTGCTGTATGCTGTCTCCTTTACTGGTTCTTGGACTGGTAACTATGTGCTGTGTGTTCTCCTATGGGACTAGCATCTGCCTTATGCTCTACATCAGTGTGCTGACTGTCTCTGTGATACTATATATATATATATGAGTACTTCAATATTAGGTGATACCTTTTTCATTTGGACTAACAATTTATGTCATAGGACAAGCTTTTTTCTCACTTCCTCAGGTCAGCAATACTGATTAACAAAGGAATCTATGGCTAAAACAAGCAGAAAAAAACAGAGATGTAGATAAGGTAGGGTGAGAAAGTGGTGTTTGAAGACATGGAAGGGTAATCAAACGGTGACAAGGAACTGGATGGAGGATGAAGAGGATGCTATGGGGGGGGGGAGGAAGGTGTGGATAAGAACATTGTCAGAGAGGCAGGCAGGATAATTACAAACATTGTGATAGCGTGTGAGAAATCCCATATCTGCATTAAGTCATCTTGTTTTGGTGTCAAAGAGTCTTATCATTCCGAGTTCAAATGTTCTCCGTTCTTGGGTGCGTTTGAACATTCCATTGATGATTTTGATTTTTAAATCATTTATGGAATGATCTGGTTTTGAGAAATGATGTCCCACAGGTGAGCAGTATCTTCCTTCTTCGTGATGGAGTATAGAGTGTCTGTGCATATTCATTCAGCCTTGAAGCTTTTGGCTTTAGCATTTTTAGCATTTTGGTTAACAAACTTAAAGACACTGATAAAGGCATTAAACTGTGCAACAACAAACGCTGCAAACTCTGCAAACATATATGCCAAGATCCAACAACCAGTCACAACCATAGAACATTCAATGTTAAAGGATCGTACTGCTGCACATCCAGGAAAGTTGTATATATGATTCAGTGCAACAAATGTGACCAAGGATGCTACATTGGAGAAACCAGCCAAAAACTTCAAGTAAGAATGAATATGCACAGACACTCTATACTCCATCACGAAGAAGGAAGATACTGCTCACCTGTGGGACATCATTTCTCACAACCAGATCATTCCATTCATATTATTACCACTTGCATTGATCACTTTACTTGTCATTGAATCTGTATTTTCACAATCGTGAAGAACAATCAAAGTATCATCCCTTTTATCAGAAATATTATTATTTTCGTCATCGATAACCCCGGTCACCTCCACCCCCACCAGTGACACTTACATGTACATCACAATCACCGCTGCCACCACCACCGCTGCCACCACCACCGCTGCCACCACCACCGCCTTCACCGACACCGCTGCCAACCACCACCCTCTCCCACCACCACCTCTTTCCACGACCACCTCTTCCACCACCCCGCTTCCACCACCACCTCTCCCCACCAACCGCTGCCACCACCACACCGCTGCTCAACCACCACCGCTGCCCCACCACAGCTGCCAACCACCACCGCTGCCACCACCACCGCTACACCACCACCGCTGCACACCACCTCCGCTACCACCACCCCCGCTCACACCACCCTCCACCGACCACCTCTGCCGCTGCCACCACACCACCGCTAACACCACCACCGCTGCCACCACCACCTGCTTCCCCCACCACCAACAACCTCCGCCTCTTCTTTTATTTTACAATATTGATTCAAAAATATATCTATTGTATTATTAGACATGTTTATGTAATTATGTTTCTCCTGTTGTTAATATAGTAGTTACATCTTTATTCAATAGCCAGTGACTGCAGAGAGAAATGATAGAAACTCAATTTGGGGCCAGAATAGTTTAGCATATTGATTATCCAAAAATTGACAGTACAAACTGTTTTGGAAGCTAAAATATATTATTGGGATTCTTTTTCCCAGTATTATCAATACTAATAATAATTAATAATAATAATAATAATAAATGCTGCCATATATTCCAATTGTGATATATGGTGCTCAGGTACAGGGACCTATACTCTTAACAATGAAGGGAGAGAGGTAATTCTGTTTACCTGGCCACTGGCCTTAC
Organism: Ascaphus truei; assembly: GCA_036426205.1. Classification (NCBI taxonomy): domain Eukaryota; kingdom Metazoa; phylum Chordata; class Amphibia; order Anura; family Ascaphidae; genus Ascaphus; species Ascaphus truei. The sequence goes on from WSYH01002411.1 coordinate 19,656, forward strand.
TAAATTGAGAAATAAACAAAGGAGATGTTTTTTCCATCTTTTTCATATCCCCTTTATGACCACCATCCCTCACTCTGGATCCTTTTGTGGGAAGCAATGCCTTCCTATCCTTTTTAATTACCTCTTCTAGTGTGGATTGGAGGGTCTCCCTGTCATAGCCTCTTTCTATAAATCGATTGGTGAGAGCCTCAGACTGAGTCAGAAAACCGCTAAGAGTGGAGCAGTTTCTCCTCAGTCTGAGGTACTGACTCTTGGGAATGTCAGTAATCACAGATCTGGGGTGACAACTGTCCGCCCTAAGGATTGAATTCCTTGAATTGCTTTTTCTAAAGATGTCGGTTTGTATCTGGTAATCCATATCAATAAATAACAGAATGTCCAGGAAACTAATGTGATGTGCATTGAAATTAGTAGTGAATTTAATATTAAGAGTGTTATCATTAACATATTCAAAAAATGATTTTAAAGTGTCAGTGCTCCCATGCCAAATAATAAGTAAATCATCAATAAAACGCTTATAGAAAATGATATTGTGTCTATATTTATTAGTGCTATTATAGATGAAATGTCCTGATTCAGCACGCAGCTGCGTTTTCTCCATTGGCTCCCCGGCTTACAGCATTCTTGGATGCGCATGCGCGATAGGTGATGCGCTGCGAATACCGGCACAAGTCGCAAGGCAATAAACACACACCAACACACACACACACACACACACACACACACACACACCCCAAGAAAGAATCCCTTGCAGAGCACACAGATGTAACAAGTATGATGAGACAACGTTTATTGATATATAAAATAGGGGGAGAAATTTAAAAAGTGGTGGGGGGGGGGACTCTCATACTGTCTCAGGGGACAAAAGCAAAAGTGATGGATAAAACACAAGTTTGGCTGAGAAATGACAACTCAAATAAAAAAAAGTAATGAGTGTGGTACATAAGCAAATACACCTAACAGCTGGACCTGGTCATGATGTCTCTTGTGTATAGGGAAATAGGTGTATAAGAGCACAAACACAAGGTAGTGGGCCACAAAAACATGTGTGAAGTCCATGGACATGAAGTTCAAATATGCAAGTAGATATAATATAAACAAGCTGGGTATGAAGTAAAGGAACAGTCCTGAAAACAATTCAGAATGAAGCTACAAGTGTAAGATGTAAGCTGTCCATAACAAAGCATGTTATGTCCATGAACAACAAACTGACTAACTAATTACACTCTCTATCAGCACTAGATCAACTAACAATGATGTGATGATAGTGATTATATACACAAAAACCAAATAGTTGTGATGCAAAAATCAGCTGCCAGGGACAACAAACAATAGACGGTTCCAAATCTAATAAACCAAATACATATACAAAAGCAGTATCCCCGGCGTAGTGAGTTAATGTCCACAATACCATATCCAAGACAGTCCTTAGTTGAAAAAACATCCTGGCAGAGGGTGGAGTCACCAACAAAGTTCTAGAGGATTAAGTAGTCCTCAGGAAAATGATTCCAGGTGGTTCTGTAATCAAACAAAAACAGAGACACACCAATTGCGCAGTATGATTAACAACAAAACTTAACTAAAACGGGAAAAACCCCACTTACAAGATAAATTCTGTTGGTCAGGGGAGAGAATCTGTATTAGGCACGTCTACCTCGATATCCACGGACCCACGTGGGAACGGGATGATTCTCTGTAATGGATGGTTCCCACGGACACAGCATGGGCCGCAACAGCCAATAAACAAGGAAAATAAAACACAGCCTAGTGTAATACGCAAAATACACTTATGATCTTAAAAACACACTACCACTTACAATATGTATGGGGAAGTGGTGCTACTCACGAATGCCGTCCGCAAACCTGCTTCCGACCAGACAGGAAACAGAGACCCACACAGTCACACCGACTCGCCGATTGATGACATCACGATGCGGGTCACTTATCCAGCGTCAGATGGGATCAGCAGTTGGTGGCACGCACGCACATACTAAGCTCCTCCTCCCTAGCGTTTATGACCATGTGTCCCTTCCTCAGGGGTGGTGGAGCTAGTAGATAAGAACTACATACCAGTGAGATACACAGACATGTCCACAAATGGGCGGGTACATTATGATTGACAGGGTGCTATAGGAACAAAAAACAGCAAAAATATAAACAGAACGCTGTGGGGTCATAAGTGGCCTAAACGTGATACCTGTCACAACAAGACAATAAAATAATACAATAATGGTATTGACCTATGTAAAAAATAATAATATATCAAATCAAAAAAAATGAAGAAAAATAGACAATCCAAAAATTTAAATGATCTTTCAAGAATTTTTAAGGATCTTTCAAAAAAGCTGCCAGATCGAACTCTATATTAGGCCGAGGGGAGACAGTTTTTTAAAACACGTATATCCAATAAACTTCATGTTTGGATACCATGCCAAGCCGTCTCCCCCACGTCAAACGACTTCGGATTATCAATGTCCATGCAGGTTAGGCCTCTGGGTTCTGATTGTGTTTAATCTGAATGATTAGAGACCTATGGGTCTGAAGACCCTTTTGATATAACTGTATATATGCTCGGCCAAAGGTGTAAGGGGGCTCCCAGTTCGGCCTACATACTGCAACCCACATGGCATTGAAGTAATACACACAGGAAATCGGTCTTACAGTTAATGAATGTCTCTATATTGTAGCTGATCCCGTTACATTGATTTGAAAGATTTACTTTTAAACACTGTATTTACATCAACACACGTAGAACTTTGTAATATCCTTTTAGGGCATTAAGCCAGGTAACATGGCGGTCTGGAAGACTGTCAAGAGGACAAATGGGGGACATAAGACTAAATTCTGGCCCATCTTTATACACAGACGTTCTTTAAAGATGTTGATATCAATAATTATATATCTCCTGCCAGTTGTCATCACCCTAAATGGTACAGAATGTTCCTTATGGACAAAAAAGGAGGATTAGGAGAAAAGTTGCAGATGTTGACAATTTAAAACAATCTGTCTCCTACAGGAACGATTCAAAGAAAAAAGTACAATGATGAGATTATCAAAGATGCTATAAAAAAAAGCAGGGGGTCTGGATAGAAAAGATTCTTTGAGTGATAAAAAGAAAAACTGGATCGAATAAAAATTTGAATTTTTTTTTGACAAATACAATAGACAGTCTGAAAAGATAATCAAAATTATACGTAAGCATTGGACATTCTCAAAAAAGATCCTATATTAGGAGAGATAGTCCCCGAAAAACCTACTGTAATTCTTTAGAAGCTAAGGATATTAAGACAAACTAGCACCTAGTGCAATTCCAAGATATAAAGGAAGGAAATAGATGGTTAACTCAACCAAAGGATTTTTGGTTGTGCCACTGTACGGCATGAGCAAGGTCAGAAGATAAATTGGATTTGTCTCAAACATCTCTGCACAAAGATTCAATTAAACACTTCTAACTTGTAAGTCAGATCATGTTGTATATCTTATACAGTTGCCCATGTGGGCTACAATATGTAGTCGACAAACTAGATCTGTTAAAACTCGTATTCTCGAGCATATTGGAAATGTGAGAAAAGGTATTACCACATCTTCTATCTAACCCACTTTATCAAAAACATCAGGGTGATACATCAGGTCTTAGTTTACAGTAAAGAAAACAGGTGTTACCACACTGGGAGGTGGGAGACAGAAGTATTGCACTGAAAAAGAGAGAGAAAGTTTTTGGATTTCACGCTGAAACTCTTGCACCATTGGGGTTGAATGTAGACTTTGAACTAAGTGCTTTTCTTAAACTTATAACTAAATATATTGAGTTTATTAGATGGGACAGTAAGGGACCGTATATATTGCACAATAGTGGTGTGAAAGTTTGATAAAATACAGATAAGATACAGCATATAGATGGTCTATAATTGTTTATTATGATGAAGTCATGTACTAACTCTGATTTTCTCATTCCATTTTTGAGATTCATCAATCGTCTTATTCCTGGTTCTTACCCATAGATCAGGGGCTATATCTAGCGATTTATGATTTATGTATTGAATATAGATTGTATATTTAATTTATTATATTCTCTATAAATTTTAGTAATGATCTTTTCCTTATGTTGTAAAGGAGGATCAAGCGAGAATTCTAATTTTATTTTATTCTATTGTATTTTAATAAAATGAAAATGAAAGTTTATTTTTATAATTAAATGTCAAAAATCTGTATTAGGTTATCCTCGATAGGGAGGGGTTATTTTAGCCGTCTCCACCATCAATATACATGTCATTATCCTTTGACCAATAGGAGGAAAGGTCATGGGTAATTTAGGGGTATAAAACTATCTTGTAAGGGTTTAAGCTACTCCTGACGAAGCGTCACTAAGAACGGCCGAAACGCGTAGAGCGTGACCTCAGTGTGTATCTGGAGGGAGAAAGTTGCTTGGAGGTCCTGTGACGTCTACCTCGATCGGCGGAGGAGGAACGGAATGGAAGTGACGTAGCGGTCCAAGCAGCAGAGGTGCAGGACGGAGACCAGTGGACGCAATGGCGGTGTGTGACGGGATCCGAGAACGCGACTCGGCACCATCTGTACCCCTATACCCCGCGTGAATCATTTGGAATCCTGTAAGCCTTATTTTTACCAGTGTTGGATAAATCGCTTTTGGGATTTGTCTGTCTCGTGTTTCTCTTGATATTCACACTACCTCCTATTTTTGCTCTGTTTTTGCAACTTTTGCTATCTGGATATTTTATGTTGGACATTTGCTGACATATAGTCTAGTGGTCTCATTTGCTAATTTGAGAGCTTTTACTACACTGTTTTGTTTACATAATGCACTAGGTAGTTTAATATATTTTTCTAGGTAATTTCGCTCTGGTTTTCCTTTTATGCTTCTGTTTGGACTTGAAACAGTCCTCCAAGGGTTTTGAGTGTTTTATTACCACCTTTTTGCACGGCATGTTATTTGATTTATTTGTCATATATGTTCACTTGCACTGTGTAAAGGTTGATATAGTGTTGAGGAGCCACCTAGTGTATTTTTGTATCATGTTTCTGCTGCCTGACTGTGGGTGGATGCGGTGTTGTCCTTGTTGTTTATTTATGACTAGAGCGCATGCGCTAGCTGTCTGCTGGTGTCTGAGGGTGCCAGGGTTACTAGTGACGTTGCCTGTGTCCTGATTCAGACGCAGCTGCGGTTTTCTCCATTGGCTCCCGGCTTACAGCATTCTTGGTGATGCGCATGCACGATAGGTGATGCGCTGCGAATACCGGCACAAGTCGCAAGGCAAATACGTCAGGAAGGGCCATTCTGATTGCAGCATTGAACTCCCCTCCGGTCGCAGTGTGGAAGGCATGATTCTCTACAAGGTATTGGCTGTGCGTGGGACAGTCAGGTGAGTAAATCTTGATACTGATTGGGGTGTGGTTGATTGGTGTATTGTTTGTGGTGCAATTGGGTGGGGGTATATATGTAGGTCACTCACACTTGGTGCTTGCACGGCCCGAGGAAGGTCTCCCTGTGGGACCGAAACGTGGCTTTCGTGTAACTGTTTGTTTCAATACAATTGCTTTTGGATTACTTGCTGTATCGCTTCTCCTAGGTTCTTGGACTGGTAACTATGTGCTGTGTGTCTCCTATGGGACTAGCATCTGCCTTATGCTCTACATCAGTTGTGCTGACGTCTTCTGTGATACTATAATCTATATATATGAGTACTTTCATATTAGGTGATACCTTTTCATTTGGACTACCATTTATGTCATAGACAAGCTTTTTTCTCACTTCCTCAGGTCGCAATCTGATTAACAAAGGAATCTATGGCTAAAACAAGCAGAAAAAAACAGAGATGTAGATAAGGTAGGGTGAGAAAAGTGGTGTTTGAAGACATGGAAGGGTAATCAAACGTGACAAGGAACTGGATGGAGGATGAAGAGGAGATTGTGGGGGGGGGGGAGGAAGGTGTGGATAAGAACATTGTCAGAGAGGCAGGAGGATAATTACAAACATTGTGATAGCGTGTGAGAAATCCCAATCTGCATTAAGGCATCTTGTTTTGGTGTCAAAGAGTATTATCATTCGAGTTCACAATGTTCTCCGTTCTTGTGGTGTGCTTTGAACATCCATTGATGATTTTGATTTTTAAATCATTTATGGAATGATCTGGTTTTGAGAATGATGTCCCACAGGTGAGCAGTATCTCCTTCTTCGTCTGATGGGTATAGAGTGTCTGTGCATATTCATTCAGCCTTGAAGCTTTTGGCTTTAGCATTTTTAGCATTTTGGTTAACAAACTTAAAGACACTGATAAAGGCATTAAACTGTTGCAAAACAAACGCTTGCAAACTCTGCAAAAATATATGCCAAGATCCAACAACCAGTCACAACCATAGAACATTCAATGTTAAAGGATCGTACTGCTGCACATCCAGGAAAGTTGTATATAGATTCAGTGCAACAAATGTGACCAAGGATGCTACATTGGAGAAACCAGCCAAAACTTCAAGTAAGAATGAATATGCACAGACACTTATACTCCATCACGAAGAAGGAGATACTGCTCACCTGTGGGACATCATTTCTCACAACCAGATCATTCCATTCATATTTATTACCACTTGCATGATCACTTTACTTGTCATTGAATCTGTATTTTCACAATGTGAAGAACAATCAATATCATCCCCTTTATCAGAAATATTATTATTTTCGTCATCGATAACCCGGTCACCTCCACCCCCACCAGTGGACCCACATGTACATCACATCACCGCTGCCACACCACACGCTGCCACCACCACCGCTGCACACCACCACGTGCCACCACCACCGCGCCACACCACGCTGCCACCACTGCCACCCACCACCGGCCACCACACCGCTGCCACCCACCACCGCTGCCACACCACCGCTGCCACCACCACCTCTGCCACCCCCCCCCCCCACCCCCACCCCAACACCCACCCACCGCTCCACCACCACCGTGCCCCCACCACCGCTGCCCCACCACCGCTGCCACCACCACGCTAACCACCACCACCGCTAACACCACCAACCTAACCACCCCGCTAACACCACCACCGCTGCCACCACCACCGCTGCCACCACCACCCGCTAACACCAACCACCGCTTGCCACCACCACCGCTGCCCCAACAACAACCTCCGCCTCTTCTTTTATTTTACAAATATTGATTTCAAAAATATATCTATATGTATTATTAGACATGTTGATGTAATTATGTTTCTTCCCTGTGTATATATAGAGTACATCTTTATGCAATGCCAGCCAGGACTGCAGAGAGAGAAGATAGATAGAAACTCAATTTGGGGCCAGAATAGTTTAGCATATTGATTATCAAAAATTGACAGTACAAATGTGTTTGGAAGCTTAAAAATTATTATGGGATCTTTTTCCCAGTTTATCAATAATATAATAATAATATAATAATAATAATAATGCTGCCATATTTCCAATTGTGGATATATGGTGCTCAGGTACAGGGAACTATACTCTTAACAATGAAGGGAGAGAGGTAATTCTGTTTACCTGGCCACTGGCCTTACTAAATGAGAAATAAACAAAGGAGATGTTTTTCCATCTTTTCATATCCCTTTATGAACACCATCCCTCACTCTGGATCTTTTGTGGAGAAGCAATGCCTTCCTATCCTTTTAATTACCTCTTCTAGTGTGGATTGGAGGGTCTCCCTGTCATAGCCTCTTTCTATAATACGATTGGTGAGAGCCTCAGACTGAGTCAGAAAAACCGTAAGAGTGGAGCAGTTTCTCCTCAGTCTGAGGTACTGACTCTTGGGATGTCAGTAATCACAGATCTGGGGTGACAAAATGTCCGCCCTAAGGATTGAATTCTTGAATTGCTTTTTCTAAAGATGTCGGTTTTGTATTGGTAATCCATATCAATAAATAACAGAATGTCCAGGAAACTATGTGTGTGCATTGAAATTAGTAGTGAATTAATATTAAGAGTGTTATCATTAACATATTCAAAAAATGATTTTAAAGTGTCAGTGCTCCCATGCCAAATAAAGTAAATCATCAATAAACGCTTAGAAAATGATATTGTGTCTATATTTATTAGTGCTATTAAGATGAAATGTCCTGATTCAGCACGCAGTGCGTTTTCTCCATGGCTCCCGGGTTACAGCATTCTTGGATGCGCATGCGCGATAGGTGATGCGTGCGAATACCGGCACAAGTCGCAAGGCATAACGTAGGACGGGCCATTCTGATTGCAGCATGAAACCCCTCCGGTCGCAAGGTGGAAGCATGATTCCTCTACCAGGTATTGGCTAGTTGCCTGTGGGACAGTCAGGTGAGGTACATCTTGTACTGATGGGTGTGGTGATTGGTGTATTTTGTTGTGGTGCACTCTGGGGGGGGGTATATATGTAGGTCACTCACACTTGGTGCTTGCACGGCCTGAGGAAGGTCTCCTGTGGGACCGAACGTTGGCTTTCGTTGTAACTGTTTGTTTTCAATACAATGCTTTTGGATTACTCCCTGCTGTATGCTGTCTCCTTACTGGTTCTTGACTGGTAACTATGTGCTGTGTGTCTCTATGGGACTAGCATCGCCTTATGCTCTACATCAGTGTGCTGACTGTCTCTGTGATACTATATAATATATATGAGTACTTCAATTTAGGTGATACCTTTTTTTCATTTGGACTAACAATTTATGTCATAGGACAAGCTTTTTTCTCACTTCCTCACTCAGGTCAGCAATACTGATTAACAAAGGAATCTATGGCTAAAACAACCACCACCACCGCTGCCCCCACCACCGCTGCCACCACCACCGCTGCCCCCACCACCGCTGCCACCACCACCGCTAACACCACCACCGCTGCCACCCCACCACCACCGCTAACACCACCACCGCTGCCACCACCACCGCTGCCCCCACCACAACAACCTCCGCCTCTTCTTTTATTTTACAAATATTGATTCAAAAATATATCTATTGTATTATTAGACATGTTGATGTAATTATGTTTCTTCCCTGTTGTTATATATAGAGTTACATCTTTATGCAATGCCAGCCAGTGACTGCAGAGAGAGAATGATAGAAACTCAATTTGGGGCCAGAATAGTTTAGCATATTGATTATCCAAAAATTGACAGTACAAACTGTTTTGGAAGCTTAATAATTATTATTGGGATTCTTTTTCCCAGTATTATCAATAATAATAATAATAATAATAATAATAATAATAATAATAAATGCTGCCATATATTCCAATTGTGGATATATGGTGCTCAGGTACAGGGACCTATACTCTTAACAATGAAGGGAGAGAGGTAAACACACACCAACACACACACACACACACACACACACACACACACACCCCAAGAAAGAATCCCTTGCAGAGCACACAGATGTAACAAGTATGATGAGACAACGTTTATTGATATATAAAATAGGGGGAGAAATTTAAAAAGTGGTGGGGGGGGGGACTCTCATACTGTCTCAGGGGACAAAAGCAAAAGTGATGGATAAAACACAAGTTTGGCTGAGAAATGACAACTCAAATAAAAAAAAGTAATGAGTGTGGTACATAAGCAAATACACCTAACAGCTGGACCTGGTCATGATGTCTCTTGTGTATAGGGAAATAGGTGTATAAGAGCACAAACACAAGGTAGTGGGCCACAAAAACATGTGTGAAGTCCATGGACATGAAGTTCAAATATGCAAGTAGATATAATATAAACAAGCTGGGTATGAAGTAAAGGAACAGTCCTGAAAACAATTCAGAATGAAGCTACAAGTGTAAGATGTAAGCTGTCCATAACAAAGCATGTTATGTCCATGAACAACAAACTGACTAACTAATTACACTCTCTATCAGCACTAGATCAACTAACAATGATGTGATGATAGTGATTATATACACAAAAACCAAATAGTTGTGATGCAAAAATCAGCTGCCAGGGGACAACAAACAATAGACGGTTCCAAATCTACATAAACCAAATACATATACAAAAGCAGTATCCCCGGCGTAGTGAGTTAATGTCCACAATACCATATCCAAGACAGTCCTTAGTTGAAAAAACATCCTGGCAGAGGGTGGAGTCACCAACAAAGTTCTAGAGGATTAAGTAGTCCTCAGGAAAATGATTCCAGGTGGTTCTGTAATCAAACAAAAACAGAGACACACCAATTGCGCAGTATGATTAACAACAAAACTTAACTAAAACGGGAAAAACCCCACTTACAAGATAAATTCTGTTGGTCAGGGGAGAGAATCTGTATTAGGCACGTCTACCTCGATATCCACGGACCCACGTGGGAACGGGATGATTCTCTGTAATGGATGGTTCCCACGGACACAGCATGGGCCGCAACAGCCAATAAACAAGGAAAATAAAACACAGCCTAGTGTAATACGCAAAATACACTTATGATCTTAAAAACACACTACCACTTACAATATGTATGGGGAAGTGGTGCTACTCACGAATGCCGTCCGCAAACCTGCTTCCGACCAGACAGGAAACAGAGACCCACACAGTCACACCGACTCGCCGATTGATGACATCACGATGCGGGTCACTTATCCAGCGTCAGATGGGATCAGCAGTTGGTGGCACGCACGCACATACTAAGCTCCTCCTCCCTAGCGTTTATGACCATGTGTCCCTTCCTCAGGGGTGGTGGAGCTAGTAGATAAGAACTACATACCAGTGAGATACACAGACATGTCCACAAATGGGCGGGTACATTATGATTGACAGGGTGCTATAGGAACAAAAAACAGCAAAAATATAAACAGAACGCTGTGGGGTCATAAGTGGCCTAAACGTGATACCTGTCACAACAAGACAATAAAATAATACAATAATGGTATTGACCTATGTAAAAAATAATAATATATCAAATCAAAAAAAATGAAGAAAAATAGACAATCCAAAAATTTAAATGATCTTTCAAGAATTTTTAAGGATCTTTCAAAAAAGCTGCCAGATCGAACTCTATATTAGGCCGAGGGGAGACAGTTTTTTAAAACACGTATATCCAATAAACTTCATGTTTGGATACCATGCCAAGCCGTCTCCCCCACGTCAAACGACTTCGGATTATCAATGTCCATGCAGGTTAGGCCTCTGGGTTCTGATTGTGTTTAATCTGAATGATTAGAGACCTATGGGTCTGAAGACCCTTTTGATATAACTGTATATATGCTCGGCCAAAGGTGTAAGGGGGCTCCCAGTTCGGCCTACATACTGCAACCCACATGGCATTGAAGTAATACACACAGGAAATCGGTCTTACAGTTAATGAATGTCTCTATATTGTAGCTGATCCCGTTACATTGATTTGAAAGATTTACTTTTAAACACTGTATTTACATCAACACACGTAGAACTTTGTAATATCCTTTTAGGGCATTAAGCCAGGTAACATGGCGGTCTGGAAGACTGTCAAGAGGACAAATGGGGGACATAAGACTAAATTCTGGCCCATCTTTATACACAGACGTTCTTTAAAGATGTTGATATCAATAATTATATATCTCCTGCCAGTTGTCATCACCCTAAATGGTACAGAATGTCCTTATGGACAAAAAAGGAGGATTAGGAGAAAAGTTGCAGATGTTGACAATTTAAAACAATCTGTCTCCTACAGGAACGATTCAAAGAAAAAAGTACAATGATGAGATTATCAAAGATGCTATAAAAAAAAGCAGGGGGTCTGGATAGAAAAGATTCTTTGAGTGATAAAAAGAAAAACTGGATCGAATAAAAATTTGAATTTTTTTTTGACAAATACAATAGACAGTCTGAAAAGATAATCAAAATTATACGTAAGCATTGGACATTCTCAAAAAAGATCCTATATTAGGAGAGATAGTCCCCGAAAAACCTACTGTAATTCTTTAAGAAGCTAAGGATATTAAGACAAACTAGCACCTAGTGCAATTCCAAGATATAAAGGAAGGAAATAGATGGTTAACTCAACCAAAGGATTTTTGGTTGTGCCACTGTACGGCATGAGCAAGGTCAGAAGATAAATTGGATTTGTCTCAAACATCTCTGCACAAAGATTCAATTAAACACTTCTAACTTGTAAGTCAGATCATGTTGTATATCTTATACAGTTGCCCATGTGGGCTACAATATGTAGTCGACAAACTAGATCTGTTAAAACTCGTATTCTCGAGCATATTGGAAATGTGAGAAAAGGTATTACCACATCTTCTATCTAACCCACTTTATCAAAAACATCAGGGTGATACATCAGGTCTTAGTTTACAGTAAAGAAAACAGGTGTTACCACACTGGGAGGTGGGAGACAGAAGTATTGCACTGAAAAAGAGAGAGAAAGTTTTTGGATTTCACGCTGAAACTCTTGCACCATTGGGGTTGAATGTAGACTTTGAACTAAGTGCTTTTCTTAAACTTATAACTAAATATATTGAGTTTATTAGATGGGACAGTAAGGGACCGTATATATTGCACAATAGTGGTGTGAAAGTTTGATAAAATACAGATAAGATACAGCATATAGATGGTCTATAATTGTTTATTATGATGAAGTCATGTACTAACTCTGATTTTCTCATTCCATTTTTGAGATTCATCAATCGTCTTATTCCTGGTTCTTACCCATAGATCAGGGGCTATATCTAGCGATTTATGATTTATGTATTGAATATAGATTGTATATTTAATTTATTATATTCTTATAAATTTTAGTAATGATCTTTTCCTTATGTTGTAAAGGAGGATCAAGCGAGAATTCTAATTTTATTTTATTCTATTGTATTTTAATAAAATGAAAATGAAAGTTTATTTTTATAATTAAATGTCAAAAATCTGTATTAGGTTATCCTCGATAGGGAGGGGTTATTTTAGCCGTCTCCACCATCAATATACATGTCATTATCCTTTGACCAATAGGAGGAAAGGTCATGGGTAATTTAGGGGTATAAAACTATCTTGTAAGGGTTTAAGCTACTCCTGACGAAGCGTCACTAAGAACGGCCGAAACGCGTAGAGCGTGACCTCAGTGTGTATCTGGAGGGAGAAAGTTGCTTGGAGGTCCTGTGACGTCTACCTCGATCGGCGGAGGAGGAACGGAATGGAAGTGACGTAGCGGTCCAAGCAGCAGAGGTGCAGGACGGAGACCAGTGGACGCAATGGCGGTGTGTGACGGGATCCGAGAACGCGACTCGGCACCATCTGTACCCCTATACCCCGCGTGAATCATTTGGAATCCTGTAAGCCTTATTTTTACCAGTGTTGGATAAATCGCTTTTGGGATTTGTCTGTCTCGTGTTTCTCTTGATATTCACACTACCTCCTATTTTTGCTCTGTTTTTGCAACTTTTGCTATCTGGATATTTTATGTTGGACATTTGCTGACATATAGTCTAGTGGTCTCATTTGCTAATTTGAGAGCTTTTACTACACTGTTTTGTTTACATAATGCACTAGGTAGTTTAATATATTTTTCTAGGTAATTTCGCTCTGGTTTTCCTTTTATGCTTCTGTTTGGACTTGAAACAGTCCTCCAAGGGTTTTGAGTGTTTTATTTACCACCTTTTGCACGGCATGTTATTTGATTTATTTGTCATATATGTTCACTTGCACTGTGTAAAGGTTGATATAGTGTTGAGGAGCCACCTAGTGTATTTTTGTATCATGTTTCTGCTGCCTGACTGTGGGTGGATGCGGTGTTGTCCTTGTTGTTTATTTATGACTAGAGCGCATGCGCTAGCTGTCTGCTGGTGTCTGAGGGTGCCAGGGTTACTAGTGACGTTGCCTGTGTCCTGATTCAGACGCAGCTGCGGTTTTCTCCATTGGCTCCCGGCTTACAGCATTCTTGGTGATGCGCATGCACGATAGTGATGCGCTGCGAATACCGGCACAAGTCGCAAGGCAAATACGTCAGGAAGGGCCATTCTGATTGCAGCATTGAACTCCCCTCCGGTCGCAGTGTGGAAGGCATGATTCTCTACAAGGTATTGGCTGTGCGTGGGACAGTCAGGTGAGTAAATCTTGATACTGATTGGGGTGTGGTTGATTGGTGTATTTGTTTGTGGTGCAATTGGGTGGGGGTATATATGTAGGTCACTCACACTTGGTGCTTGCACGGCCCGAGGAAGGTCTCCCTGTGGGACCGAAACGTGGCTTTCGTGTAACTGTTTGTTTCAATACAATTGCTTTTGGATTACTTGCTGTATCGCTTCTCCTAGGTTCTTGGACTGGTAACTATGTGCTGTGTGTCTCCTATGGGACTAGCATCTGCCTTATGCTCTACATCAGTTGTGCTGACTGTCTTCTGTGATACTATAATCTATATATATGAGTACTTTCATATTAGGTGATACCTTTTCATTTGGACTACCATTTATGTCATAGACAAGCTTTTTTCTCACTTCCTCAGGTCGCAATCTGATTAACAAAGGAATCTATGGCTAAAACAAGCAGAAAAAAACAGAGATGTAGATAAGGTAGGGTGAGAAAAGTGGTGTTTGAAGACATGGAAGGGTAATCAAACGTGACAAGGAACTGGATGGAGGATGAAGAGGAGATTGTGGGGGGGGGGGAGGAAGGTGTGGATAAGAACATTGTCAGAGAGGCAGGAGGATAATTACAAACATTGTGATAGCGTGTGAGAAATCCCAATCTGCATTAAGGCATCTTGTTTTGGTGTCAAAGAGTATTATCATTCGAGTTCACAATGTTCTCCGTTCTTGTGGTGTGCTTTGAACATCCATTGATGTTTTGATTTTTAAATCATTTATGGAATGATCTGGTTTTGAGAATGATGTCCCACAGGTGAGCAGTATCTCCTTCTTCGTCTGATGGGTATAGAGTGTCTGTGCATATTCATTCAGCCTTGAAGCTTTTGGCTTTAGCATTTTTAGCATTTTGGTTAACAAACTTAAAGACACTGATAAAGGCATTAAACTGTTGCAAAACAAACGCTTGCAAACTCTGCAAAAATATATGCCAAGATCCAACAACCAGTCACAACCATAGAACATTCAATGTTAAAGGATCGTACTGCTGCACATCCAGGAAAGTTGTATATAGATTCAGTGCAACAAATGTGACCAAGGATGCTACATTGGAGAAACCAGCCAAAACTTCAAGTAAGAATGAATATGCACAGACACTTATACTCCATCACGAAGAAGGAGATACTGCTCACCTGTGGGACATCATTTCTCACAACCAGATCATTCCATTCATATTTATTACCACTTGCATGATCACTTTACTTGTCATTGAATCTGTATTTTCACAATGTGAAGAACAATCAATATCATCCCCTTTATCAGAAATATTATTATTTTCGTCATCGATAACCCGGTCACCTCCACCCCCACCAGTGGACCCACATGTACATCACATCACCGCTGCCACACCACACGCTGCCACCACCACCGCTGCACACCACCACGTGCCACCACCACCGCGCCACACCACGCTGCCACCACTGCCACCCACCACCGGCCACCACACCGCTGCCACCCACCACCGCTGCCACACCACCGCTGCCACCACCACCTCTGCCACCCCCCCCCCCCACCCCCACCCCAACACCCACCCACCGCTCCACCACCACCGTGCCCCCACCACCGCTGCCCCACCACCGCTGCCACCACCACGCTAACCACCACCACCGCTAACACCACCAACCTAACCACCCCGCTAACACCACCACCGCTGCCACCACCACCGCTGCCACCACCACCCGCTAACACCAACCACCGCTTGCCACCACCACCGCTGCCCCAACAACAACCTCCGCCTCTTCTTTTATTTTACAAATATTGATTTCAAAAATATATCTATATGTATTATTAGACATGTTGATGTAATTATGTTTCTTCCCTGTGTATATATAGAGTACATCTTTATGCAATGCCAGCCAGGACTGCAGAGAGAGAAGATAGATAGAAACTCAATTTGGGGCCAGAATAGTTTAGCATATTGATTATCAAAAATTGACAGTACAAATGCGTTTGGAAGCTTAAAAATTATTATGGGATCTTTTTCCCAGTTTATCAATAATATAATAATAATATAATAATAATAATAATGCTGCCATATTTCCAATTGTGGATATATGGTGCTCAGGTACAGGGAACTATACTCTTAACAATGAAGGGAGAGAGGTAATTCTGTTTACCTGGCCACTGGCCTTACTAAATGAGAAATAAACAAAGGAGATGTTTTTCCATCTTTTCATATCCCTTTATGAACACCATCCCTCACTTGGATCTTTTGTGGAGAAGCAATGCCTTCCTATCCTTTTAATTACCTCTTCTAGTGTGGATTGGAGGGTCTCCCTGTCATAGCCTCTTTCTATAATAGATTGGTGAGAGCCTCAGACTGAGTCAGAAAAACCGTAAGAGTGGAGCAGTTTCTCCTCAGTCTGAGGTACTGACTCTTGGGATGTCAGTAATCACAGATCTGGGGTGACAAAATGTCCGCCCTAAGGATTGAATTCTTGAATTGCTTTTTCTAAAGATGTCGGTTTTGTATTGGTAATCCATATCAATAAATAACAGAATGTCCAGGAAACTATGTGTGTGCATTGAAATTAGTAGTGAATTAATATTAAGAGTGTTATCATTAACATATTCAAAAAATGATTTTAAAGTGTCAGTGCTCCCATGCCAAATAAAGTAAATCATCAATAAACGCTTAGAAAATGATATTGTGTCTATATTTATTAGTGCTATTAAGATGAAATGTCCTGATTCAGCACGCAGTGCGTTTTCTCCATGGCTCCCGGGTTACAGCATTCTTGGATGCGCATGCGCGATAGGTGATGCGTGCGAATACCGGCACAAGTCGCAAGGCATAACGTAGGACGGGCCATTCTGATTGCAGCATGAAACCCCTCCGGTCGCAAGGTGGAAGCATGATCCTCTACCAGGTATTGGCTAGTTGCCTGTGGGACAGTCAGGTGAGGTACATCTTGTACTGATGGGTGTGGTGATTGGTGTATTTTGTTGTGGTGCACTCTGGGGGGGGGTATATATGTAGGTCACTCACACTTGGTGCTTGCACGGCCTGAGGAAGGTCTCCTGTGGGACCGAACGTTGGCTTTCGTTGTAACTGTTTGTTTTCAATACAATGCTTTTGGATTACTCCCTGCTGTATGCTGTCTCCTTACTGGTTCTTGACTGGTAACTATGTGCTGTGTGTCTCTATGGGACTAGCATCGCCTTATGCTCTACATCAGTGTGCTGACTGTCTCTGTGATACTATATAATATATATGAGTACTTCAATTTAGGTGATACCTTTTTTTCATTTGGACTAACCAATTATGTCATAGGACAAGCTTTTTTCTCACTTCCTCAGTCAGCAATATGATATACAAAGGAATCTATGGTAAAACAACACCACCACCGCTGCCCCCACACACCGCTGCCACCACCCCGCTGCCCCCACCACCGCTGCCACCACCACCGCTAACACCACCACCGCATGCCACCACCACACCGCTGCCCCACCAACTCACCCACACCGCTGCCACACCACCGCTACACCACCACCGCTACACCACCCACCGTGCCCACCACCACGCACACCACCACGCTGCCACCACCACCCGCTGACCCCCACAACAAACCTCCGCCTCTTCTTTTATTTTACAAATATGATTCAAAATATATCTATTGTATTATTAGACATGTTGATGTAATTATGTTTCTTCCCTGTTTATAATATAGAGTACATCTTTATGCAATGCCAGCCATGAATGCAGAGAGAGAGAATGATAGAAACTCAATTTGGGGCCAGCAGAATAGTTTAGCATATTGATTATCCAAAAATTGACAGTACAAACTGTTTTGGAAGCTTAATAATTATTATTGGGATTCTTTTTCCAGTATTATATAATAATAATAATAATAATAATAATAATAATAAAATAAATGCGGCCCATATCTCCAATTGTGGATATATGGTGNNNNCTCAGGTACAGGGACCTATACTCTTAACAATGAAGGGAGAGAGGTAACACTGGGTAATATTAAAATGGAGATACTAAACCTATAGTGGGGCTCTAGTTACCCTAAAGGTGGGGGTAGGTGCACGGAGACACCCCCCCTTACCTCATTGGGCTGGCCCCAGGTAAACGTACTCACAACTCAGTGTCTCCAGTTACTCTCTCCATCAGCGTGCTGCTGTATCCGGTCAGGGAAATCCAATGCAGTGTGTGTGTGCAGTGCACAGCCAAAAGAGGGTAAAGAGCAGGTCTGGCAAAAAAATCTTTTATTGTTAGGCCATAAAATAGAGGGTTGCAAACCTTCTACGCGTTTCGTGCGATACGGGCACTTTATCAAGAAGTGTCTAACACAGTACAAAGAACATTTAAATAGCAGCTGTTTGTGCAGCACACAGCCTAACCAACCCACAGCTAAACCCTGCTGCACACAGCCTAACCCACCCAAAGCTAACCCTGCAAAACACAGCCTACCCAACCCACAGCTATCCCTGCTGCACACAGCCTAACCCACCCACAGCTAACCCTGCAACACACAGCCTAACCAACCCACAGCTAACCCTGCTACACACAGCATGACCAACCCACAGCTAAACTCTGCAGCACACAGCCTAACCAACCCACAGCTATGCCTGCAGCACACAGCCTAACCAACCCACAGCTAAACCCTGCTGCACACAGCCTAACCCACCCACAGCTAACCCTGCAAACACACAGCCTAAAACCACCAAGCTATTAACCTTGCAACACAGACCTAACGATCCCCAGGTATAAACCCTGCAACACACAAGCTTAACACACACCCACCAGTCTAAACCCTGCTGCACACAGACCAACACCCCAGCTAAACCCGCTGACTACACAGCCTAACCAACCCACAGTTATACCCTGCAACACACAGCCTAACCCACCCACAGCTTACCCTGCAAACACACAGCCTAACCCACCCAAAACTAACCCTGCAACACACCAGCCTAACCATCCCACAGCCTAAACCCTGCAACACACAGCCTAACCAATCCCCAGCTAAACCCTGCTGCACACAGCCTAACCAATCCACAGCTATACCCTGCAGCACACAGCCTAACCAACCCACAGCTAAACTGTGCTGCACACAGCCTAACCAACCTACAGCTATACCCTGCAACACACAGCCTAACCAACCCACAGCTAAATGTGCTGCACACAGCCTAACCAACCTCAAGCTATACCCTGCAACACACAGCCTAACCAACCCACAGCTAACCCTGCTGCACACAGCCACCACCCACAGTAAACCCTCCAGCAACAGCTAACACACCACAGCTAAACCCTGCAGCACACAGCCTAACCAACCCCCAGCTAAACCCTGCAGCACACAGCCTAACCAACCACAGCTAAACCCTGCAGCACACAGCCTAACCAACCCAAAGTTAAACCTGCAACACACAGCCTAACCCACTCACAAGCTAAACCGCCCTGCAACACACAAACATATCCAACCCACAGCTAAACCCTGCAACATAGCCTAACCAATCCACAGCTAAACCTCTCAACACACAGCGTGACCAACCCAAAGCTAACCCTGCAACACACAGCCTAACCAACCCGCAGGTAAACCCTGCAACACACAGCCTAACCCACCAGAGCTAAACCTCCTACCCGCTGACCAACCCACAGCTATCCACTGCAGCACAAGCCTACCAACCCACAGCAAACCCTGCGCACACAGCCTACCATCCCACAGCTAACCCTGCAAAACACCGCCTACCCAACCCGCAGCTATCCCTGCTGCCACACCAGCCTAACACACCCCACAGCAACCCTGCCAACAGCACATCAGCCTAACAACCCACAGCTATGCCTGCAGCAACACAGCCTAACCACCACAGCTAAACCTGATGCACACAGCCATAACACACCACAGACTAACCCTGCAACACAACAGCCACCACCAAAAGCTAAGCCCCACACACGCCTACCATCCCACAGCTAAACCCTGCAACACACAGCCTAACCATCCCACAGCTAAACCTGCCAACACCACAGCCCTAACCAACCCACAGCATAACCCTGCTGCACACAACCTAATCAACCCCGCTTAAGACCCTGCCTGCACACATAGCTAACCACACCCACAGCTATACCCTCCAGCACACAGCTAACCATCCCACAGCTATCCGCTGCACGCGGAAGCAAACAGCCTAACCCACCCCAAAGCTATACCTTGAGCCACACGCCTAACCAACCCAGCAGTATACCCTGCCAGTCACACAGGCTTAAACCCACCCAAAGCATACCTGGGCTGCACACTAGCTAACCAACCCACGTCAACCCTGCTGCACACAGCTCTAAAAAACACGCAGCTAAAACCGAACACACAGCCTAACCCACTCAAAGCTAACCCTGCAACACACAGCCAACCCACCAAAGCTATACCCTGCTGCACAACAGCCTAACCAACCCACAGTCAAACCCTGCTGCACACAGCCATACAAACAACGCAGCTTAACCCTGCAACACACAGCCTAACCCACTCACAGCTAACCCTGCAACACACAGCCTAACCCCTCCAGCTAAAACCCTCACCACACAACTCTTAACCCACTCACAGCATAAAACCTGCAACACACAAACCTAACCACTCAAGCTAAACCGTGCAACACCAACCTAACAAAACATCGCAGCCTAACACCTGCAACACACACCAGCCAACAGACACTGGCAGCTAACCTTGTACACCACAAACCTAAACCAACCCACAGCTAACCCTGCAACACAGCCTAACAAACACCGCAGTGACTAACTTGTAACACACAGCCTAACCAACCACAGCTATTCTAAACCCTTGCCTCAACAGCACAGACCTAGACAGCCAACCCCACACAGCTAAACCTTGTAACACACACCTAAGAAAAACGCAGCTAACCCTTGCAACACACAGCCGTCTAACTCACTACAGCTAAACCTGTAACACAGCAGCTAACAACACAAGCTAACTTGCAACACACAGCCTAACACCAACAGCTAAACCCTGCAACACACAACCTCTCCCCCCCCCACCTTCCAACAACGCAGCTTCAATTGCAACACACAGCCTAACAACACGCAGCTAAAACCCTGCAGCACACAGCCTAACCCACTCACAGCTAAACCTGCAACACACAACCTAACCACACACGCGCACAACCTTGACGACAACAGACCTAACAACACACGAGCTACCCTGACAACACACACCAACACACACGCAGCTAAACCTTGTACCACACAGCCTAACAAACAGTCAGCTAACACCTGCAACACCACAAACCACACACACGCAGCTAACCCTTGCACACACAGCCTACAAACACGCAGCTAACCCTGCAACACACCGGCCTAACCACTCCAGCTAAACCTTGTAACACACAGCCTAACCAACCACAGCTCCCCTGCATACACACAGCCAACAAACACCAGCTTAAACCCTTGTAACACACAGCCTAACCCATCAAAGCTAAACCCTGCTGCAACACACAACCTAACACACCACACGCAGCTAAACCTTTGTAAACAACACGCCTAAACAAACACGCAGCTAACCCTGCAACAAGCATAACCCATCAGCTAAACCTGCAACACACAACCTAACCCATCTCACAGCTGCACCCGTAACACACAGCATGACCCACTCACAAGCTAAACCCTGTAACACACCGCATTATACCAACCCAGCGGTGCGCAAACTGGGATTTATTTGTGGGGGTGCGGGAGCGGTTGCAGAGGTCCGTCGTCTCGTTCCCCAAGGCATTTAAATATATTTATTTAAAGGCTTTAAATTAAATGCCAGGGGGCCTGGTCAACCACCACAAATGCTGCAACAGAATGTCTTCATCTTGAGTTTGACCTCTTTTTATTTATACTCTCGCCTCAGCTCCTTCTCCTCATCATCAGGTCGCGGATTACTTGGATTACATTTTTTTGTTTCGTATTATTAATCCGTCATCGTGGAGATGTCAGTGATAGAATTTTCCTTGCCTATCTCTACTCTTGACCTGGAAAAACAGGAAATGTAGGTTTTGGACCAGGAAATGTGAAAGTCGAATCACTGGTCTTGTGGCTCCAATGCAGCTTCCCCCTTACCTCCTGTCACGTTCCTCACTACCGTGCTGCCACACGCGGGTAAATGTATGCCACTCATAGGGCAGTACACACACAGCACAGATTAGTGCACACACAGTTGATAGCCCTGTGCCATGTGTTTACACACTGGGGAGCAGTAGCCTGGTGAGCCTTCCTTGTCTGGGTTTTTTGTCAGGCCTCGTATATATAGGATGGGGGTCATACTTAATCTGATGGAGGAACACATCAATACATGGCATCTTCCTGCAGTCACTGCTCCGTGGATCTTCCTCCTGGTAGGCCTAACTCACTGCTTGTCTGGATTACCTGCCCCAGAGGTGAGGAGCACCAAACAGGGATACTAGAGAGGCAATATCATGCGGCGAGGGAAAAGGCCTGCCAGATGCCGGGAGAAATTCCAAATTCAAACAGGGCCGTTTCTTACCACTGCTTGCCCGCCCCATATGACTGTTGTGTTCGTTTCACATGACACATAGACGATGTGAGGTCTCGCCTGGCAGGACTACTTGATTGGAGGGAACATAGCATTTGGACAAGGAGGTGAGGGGATTGGAATTAATAGTGTAGGAAAGGACGGAGTCAAGGAGTGGCTGTATACTCATGCGCGGAGCGATTCCAGCTGAACAGACCGATAATCCACTGGCATTACACCACCCTAACTCCTGTTACTAGTTTTAAATACCTGGGCATATGGTTTGACTCCCACTTAACATTCAGAATGCACATTGATACCCTGACATCCAAAACCTATGCCAAACTCTAGGTGTACTTTACAGGAACAAATCCTCCCTATGCCTGCTGGTCAGAAAGCGTATTGCACAGCAGATGCTAATGCCAATTATCGACTATGGAGACATAGTATATGGCTCGGCAACCCAAACCCACCATGGCAAACTTGACACCCTCTACAATTCAATTTGTCATTTTGTTCTCCAATGCAACTACAGCACACATCACTGCGAAATGCTCAAAGAACTAGATTGGTCATCACTCGAGTCTAGGCGCAAAGTTCACCTTTCCTGTCTTGCCTTCAAATACTTTCTGGGCAAGATACCCACCTATCTGAACAAGCTCCTCACCCCTACCACATGCAGCAAGCACTTATCATCTGATATGTGACTCCAAAAGACTGTTCATGGTCCCAAGGCTCAACAAAGTATCCGGCCGCTCCTCCTTCTCTTACTGTGCACCCCAAAACTGGAACAACCTACCAGAGACTCTCATATCCACCACCAGCCTAAGTTCTTTCAAAACTAAGGCTGTCTCACATTTTAATCTGGTCTGTAACTGTTACATAAGCCTATAATATACATCTTCTCTAACTGTGCATGCAATGTATTGTATATAATGTATACCCTGTTCATTTATGTAACTGTATTTGTAACCATGTATTATTTGTCATATTAACTATGCCCAGGACATATTTGAAAACGAGAGGTAACTCTCAATGTATTACTTCCTGGTAAAACATTTTATAAATAAATAAAATCTCGGCAAGTATTCCCAATTTCCCATTTTTCTGGACTTTACACTTTGATCGCGAAGAGGGTTAAAATTTCCGGGAAAACTGGAAATTTCTCGGATAGTGGAAACACTACTTATTTTATTAGATTCGTAAGTGACTTATATACCTCCCCAAACACACCAATAAACAATATGTGGAGAGATACCTGTGCACAAATCATTGTCTTACTCAATAGGTACTTTTGTATAATGAAAACATCCCTAATTATTAGGAAGAGTTCATATAATTCAATTTGACAGAAGTCGACCCCTGTGAACTTCTGCAGCCCACATTTGAGAATGTAGACAGAAAAATATTGTGTGCTTGTGTTCACATTACTAAATATCTGCCCTTAGGGAGGATGATAAGGAATTTGTTCAAACTTGCCATTGGCTCAAGTTGCTAACGTAACTTAAAGGTTACTCAGGAAACACAGTCCGTTCCTGTTTTCCTTTGGAGTTTAGAGGGCTATTTTACAAGAGAACTATAGATATTTAAAAATAATCAGAGAGAATGGAGACTGAGCAACAAGAAAATCTGTTTACACGTACTTTATTTTGAAACTTTCTGCTGTTCATCATTTGTAATCCAATCGGGAACAGTACAGGTTACAGTGCGTGACTGTGGCTGCATCCTGGTACCAGCTTCTCCAAACTACTTATAGCCTGGGTCCCCCTGGTCTCCGTGCCTTTCCATAGGCAGCGGAGGCTGGGGAGAGTGCGGGGGGGATGCGCAGTAGCAAGCGCAAGCGGCGGCCATTAGGAGAATAGCACAGCAGGGGAACTACAAGTCCCAGCAGCGTCAGGGGCTACAGACCAGATGTTGCCAGGCAGCCAATAGGGCTGAGTGATGCATGGAAGTTAGAATTCTGACAGTTGGGGTTCTGACAGTTAGGGAGACTGACAGTTGAAGCCAGGACAGAGAAAGGGAAGGTAGGGTTTGGGTGTCAGTGGCATCCAGACTTGGCCAGATTAACCCTCTAGGCCCAAAATAGGCCCCACTCACCTAATCAGATTGTGGCTGCTACAGGGAAACCCCTACCTTGGGACATTTCCCCTGTAGCTGTATACAGTTAGTGTATAGTGCCAT
This sequence comes from Ascaphus truei, assembly GCA_036426205.1. Taxonomy (NCBI): domain Eukaryota; kingdom Metazoa; phylum Chordata; class Amphibia; order Anura; family Ascaphidae; genus Ascaphus; species Ascaphus truei. Next base: position 44,343 of record WSYH01002411.1, read on the forward strand.
TTGAAGACGCCGCACAGCAATTTGCGGACTGTGGTCTGGGGTAGGACCACCACCGCCTTATTATAGACTATCAAAAGGGAGACCCTCCTACCGGAGTTCACCCCACTCATAGGTGGAGGCTTCGCTGACATCGACGTCGCTGGATCAGTGGATCCCTTTTGCTTTTCGGCTATACCCGGGTGCTGGAGCACCTGGGTAGGTACCTCACAACGTGCACCAACTATAACACTTACAGTTACTGTGGGCAGCGCAGTCTTACACATTGGGTGGGTTGTCTCTTGTGGACACCAGGGAGATTGGGTGCCCAGGGGCCCCTCAGTACTTTGGGAAATCCCATCAGGGATGGACATTACGGTTGGAGGGACGATGGGACTACAGCCGTGCGAGGCCTATATTGTATGTGGGTTAGGGATATATCTAGTTTTACCTGTGTTCAGTAAACTGTTATTAAATACTAGTGTGTGATCTTATTGCATTGGGTCCTGTGAAGGGATTATCCGGCGCTGTCAGGAACCCCCGCAGGGGGAAACGCTGTCACCAGGCGGATCAGGTGCACCCCGGGCTCCCAGCAGCGGAGGTTCAGGCCTCCTGTGAGCCGCAGGTAACGCACCACATGCACTCAGTAGCTGCCACATTTCCCATAGGGTGGGGGAAACAGCGCTACACTTTATTCGAGCTCGGCTAGTCCCACGAATTCGGTTATACCCGGGTGTATTGAGGTTTGTGACTGTTTTCTGCCCGAGTGCATTGAGGTATTTTCCAGGCAGGGATTGAAGCATTTTATTCCCGCTGGCTGCAATACTGCACAGTATATATATATATACTGCATTACAATTCATGAATTTATGCCATCTGGTAGACACGCGAAGCATTGCAGCCTATTAAATCCTAATTATTATCATTTAACAGATCAGCCGCCCGTCAGCCAGGCATGAACCCAGGCTGGGAAGGCAAACGCAACGGGGCTTGTCAGAGGTGAGGAGCGGCGCATTCCAGGTATCTGCCAGGTACATACTGGGTATTTGCTCGAATAAAGTGTGTCGGTGCAGTACATACTATAAATGCTGATATAGTTCCAGGGTAGGAAAACAAGAAGCTCTGAGGTTTCAACAATGTTACAATAAATAATACAATAAAAACGCATCATGGAATATGATTTGTTGTATTAAAGAATCTGTGTCAGGATTTTTTTTCATTTCAAGGGTGTCTAACCACAATATCTCTGCCAAGTTATAATCTCATTTACACGATGGATGTAAATGAATATTTATTTTGAGGCATTAATGCTTTAAGGCACCGCGAACGCAACACGTATTCATTTAAAAATGTTCAATAAAGGAATGTGCTAATTATATGGCGAGGTTATTTAAAATTTTATTTTCTAGGGAAACAATGTATTCACGTTTCTATCCAGTGTCACTGCTGGGAAATAAGTATCACATAAACAAATCGCTGCCGCCCTCTAGTGGCTTGAAATGAATCATGGAAATAAGACGCTGTTCCATAAAATATTTACTTAGTTTAGCGCTGTTTCCCCCACCCTATGGGAGATGTGGCGGCTACTGAGTGTGTGGTGCACTACCTGTGGCTCACAGGAGGCCTGAACCTCCGCTGCTGGGAGTGTACCTAATCTGTCTGGTGTGTACCTGATCTGTCTGGTGACAGCGCCTCCACCTATGAGGGATCCTGGCTATTCCTGGTAACCCTGTCACAGGACAGTATACCCAGTAACACACACCAGAGTATGGTATAACGGTATTTACTAGGCACAAACTTAGAACACACATACAGGGCCTCATGCAGTAAAGTCCGATAGAAAAAATCGGCAGGGTTTTTAAATCGCCATTTTTGGCAGTGCTGCTATCACGGTGTGCAGAAAGCCCCGAATACCAGTGATAGCAGCAGTTCAACAAATGGCGAGTAGCCGGCGACAAGATGATCGCCCTTCCGAAAAGGGGTCACCCGGCGAGTTCTATCTGCTGCAGAGAGAGAGAGACGCCTCTCCCTGCGCAAATCTCGCCCGAAGTTAAAATATTTAAATGTAAATTTTCTTACTCGTGTAGATGAGCAGGGGGTCTCCGTAGCAGAACTGCATTGATTTCAGGTCCGGGGACCCCCTGCTTCCCGAGATACAGGCCCTGTTATGGGGTGCCGGAATCTCCCATGCATTGAAATTATTTATTTATTTTATTTATAAAATGTTTTACCAGGAAGTAATATATTGAGAGTTACCTCTCGTTTTCAACTATGTCCTGGGCACAGAGTTAAGACAAATACATGGTTACAAATACATAGTTACACAAGTGAACAGGATATACAGTACATTATATACAAGACATTGCATGCACAGTTAAAGAAAATATATTTTATAGGCGTATGTAACAGTTACAGACCAGATTAAAATGCAAGATAGTCTTAATTTGAAAGATCTAAAGCTTTTGGTCACCAGGATGTGGGGGGAGGTAGCCCAGGTAAAGTGCGCAGCTTTTGGGTGGGTTCCCCCTAATGGTCCTGGTTTGGTGACCCGACCATCCTAGCAGAGCAGGCTAGGATTAGCAGTGTGGGTTTTTTGGCACCTTTTTGCCCTCGTCCCTCACACTCGGTAGAACAGAAGTGCTTTCCCGGCAGGCGGAGTCTAGATACTCAGTGTTGCAGTGACTCCGGTGGTCTGCAGTTCCGTGGCAGGGGTTTATTCACAACGGTGAGTGCCAATTATTTGACTGGACATTAATAATAACTACAGTGAATAGACCCCTTAGAGCCTTATAAGACATTTTAGAAAGGGATAATATTACCAGAGAATACTCCGGTGAATGTAATTGTAGTTTCTTGAAAGAAAGACGGTTATTATCATGTCAGCATCCTTCTTCCTCATTTGTAATCTCTATAGTGGTATTGCACCATTTACTAGATTGCATATTCCTCTTGGTAGAGAAGAGATTCCACTAAATGGGCAGCTATTAAACTCAGTATATTACACGCAGGGACATTTCACTATTGATGATCTAAAGTCATTTAACTGCTACATTGTATTTTATATTTTAGAAGGATAATGTGATCTGAAGCAATTTCATTCCTAATTACTGAGGGTAGCTGAAGGTGACTTTCTCTGCTTTCACTATTTAAAATAGATATATGACTTTTGTAAAAGCGACAAACTATATTGCTTGGTCAAGAAATGTGGCATCATGCCAAGACATTTTACTGAGATACATTAAAGAAAATAAATTGTGTTCCCAGAGGTTCTTCTCATATGAAAAATTATGAAAGGAGTGTGTATATATGGGCAATGGGTCATTTAACTGCCTACATTGTATTTTTATATTTTAGGGGAGGATCCCTGGGGCAATCTAAAAAAAAAAGCAATTTTCATTTTCCATGTCCTGGATTAACTGAGGTAAGCTGTAAGGTTGACTTGCTCTGCTGGTTCAGTCAGACTGATTTAGAAGAGGATAGATATATGACTTTTTGTAACAGCGCAAACTATATGCTTGGTCCAAGAAATGGTGCACTCAGAATGCCAAGAAATAAAAAGAAACATTGTTACTGAGATACCTTAAAGGGGTAAATCAAGTTGGGTTTCCCATGTTCTGGGCTCATAGGGGGGGAAAAATTATTAAAGGGAAAGTGGTGTATTATAGATACTCTTATAGGGGTAGGTATATAGGTGCATATATCAATACTATCTTAAGGATCTATATCTCTATATATTATATATATCTAGTCTACTACTCTATCCAATATATACTATCATAAAGTAGCTATATATCTATACTCTAGGTCGTCAATCTCTGATACGGGCACCCTCCTTTTCATATGATAATCTATACGGAATATAAACATATATATATAATATCTATATGTGACGGGTGTCATTTGACTCTGTGATGTGACTAGGAGGATGGACAGTATGCTGCTATCCCGTACACAGAGGTGTTACCCTCAGCTTGTAAGCAGACCCAGGTGATTTGAAATTAGGCATCTTTACCTGCTTTTAAAAACATGAAGATGGAATGCTCGGGGGCGGCGTCTCTGGCTCTCAGGATAGCTACAGGGGGGGTATCCTGGGGAAAACGAGCTGGGGTGTTGATGACCGACACGAAGCTGCTCAAGAAGCGTACCTTCCCAAGGAGGGAGATGAAGCCTCCCCGGTAATGCGCCACTGCGTTTTGTTGGGCTGTACTTTTTGGGCTGGAGGGATGAGGTTAGCTGCCAGTCCAGATAAGTTAGCACTGTGGGGCACGTTTGGTTTAAAGCTAGTACCCCGACGGGGATTAAAAATGGGATTTTGGGGTTTCATTTCAATTTTTAAAAGGGACAGTGTACCATTGTTTAGT
>WSYH01002411.1:57812-87928 GCA_036426205.1 Ascaphus truei
CTCAGTTAAGTATGCAGTGTGTGGGGTGAGCGACGCCGTTCAGTATCACGTGTGTTTAGCGTGAAGCGCTCCGTTACCAGTATGCGTGGTTTGGGGTGGAGCACTCCCGTCAAGATGCGTGTTTTGGATTCAACTTTCCACTTGTCTTCGCTTGGATTTAAATGATTCTGAATTCATACATTCAAATATATCTTTATAGATTTTCTTTCAACAGTATTAACATAGCACATCACTGTTTTTTTTCATGTCAGCCCCAATATTCTGTATTAATGATCAACTTGAACCTGTTTTATTTGCTTTAGATTTAGCTTGAAGACCCTCTTCTCCCTGATCACTCAAATCACTTACAGTTAACCGATGTTCCGTATTTTTTATGACGCATTCTCTATTGTCTACTAAGTATTTAACTAACATTTGATTTCAACAAACACTTGAATCATATAGTATCACTCGGCAAACATTTTCTACACCTGCCTGTCTTCAGTTACTCTTTGCACAGTCAGCTATCATTTTCATATAATTTTCTAACTATACTAAATGTTTTAACAAGTGATCACTTGATATATAGGTATATGAGATATTAGCACTATATTAATATTTAGGCTTGAAATCATCTATCTTCATCAGAATAAAAATGAGAAATTTTAAATGCAAGCCTTCAAGTTGTAAAGAAGAATCTTACAAATAACCACTGTTTCTGTTTACTCATTATGGTAATGGGGACAACTGTTTTACAGTGTGCTTAATGTATGCCAGGGGGACACTGTTACATTGTTTATTAATGTAATGCCAGGGGTCTGTTACATTATGTATTATTCCAACATTGTATAATAGTGCCAGGGGACACTGCTTACATTGTTATTAATGTATGCCAAGGGGGAACCTGTTTACAATGTTATTAATGTATGCCAGGGGCATCTTTACATTGTTATTAATGTATTCCAGTGGGGCTATGTTACATTGTTATTATGTTGCCAGGGGACACTGTTACCATTGTTTATTAATGTATGCCAGGGGACACTGTTACATTGTTATATATGTATGCCAGAGGGACACTGTTTACTTGTTATTAATGTATGCCAGGGGGACAGTTACAGTTTATTGATGTGATTTCATGTTATGTATGCCAGGGGAACTAGTTGACATTGTAAATTATGCCAGGGGCACTGTTACATGTTTGAATTATGCCAGGGCGGCTCTGTTAGCATTGTTTATAACTGTATGCAGGGGAACTGTGTTACAGGTTATTAATTATGCCAGGGGGCTCTGTTACATTGTATTAATGTATGCCAGGGACATGTTACTGTTTTAATGTACTCCAGGACATGAGGTGGATCTATCGTGACACTTACTGTATCTAATGTAATGCCAGGGGACCTGTTACATTGTTATTAATGATATGCCGGCGGCACTGTTACATGTGTGATTAATGTATGCCTGGGGACATGATTACATTGTTATTATGTATGCCAGGGGACCTGTTAATTGTTATTAATGGATGCAGGGCTCGTTTTAACACTGTTCTTGTATGCCGGGCCATCTATACATTGTTATTAATGTATGCCCAGGGACACTTGTTACTGTTATAAATCCGCTATGCCGGGGACACTGTTACATTGTTATTAATGTCTTGCCAGGGGGCACATCTGTTTACATTGTTATTAATGTATGCAGGGGGACCTGTTACATTGTTATTAACTTGTATGCCAGGGGGACCTGGTTTTACATTGTTATTCAATGTGCCGGCACTTTCTGTTTGTCCCAGGGGGCTCTGTTACATTATTTATAGGACATTCATTGTTAAAGTGATGCCAGGGGCTCACTGTTTTATGGGCCAGGGACACGGGGTACATTGTATTAAGATGCCAGGGGGCTCTTTACATTGTATTAATTATGCAGGGGACAGCTGTTCAACAATGTTCACTTAAGTTTGCAGGGGACTCATGTTAACATTGTTATTAATGTATGCAGGGGGTACTGTTTCATTGTTAGTTTAATGTATGCCAGGGGGACACTGCTTACAATTGTTATTAATGTATCCAGGGCTGCTGTTACAGTGTTATTAATGTTGCCCAGGGGGACACTGTACATTGTTTATTTTTAAATGTATGCCAGGGGACTATGTGACATTGTATAATTAATTGATACAGGGGACCTGTTACAGTGTTATAATGATGCCAGGGGACCACGTACATGTTTATTATATGGGGCTTTCATCCTTTAATGTATGCCAGGGGACACGGTTACATTGTTATTTATGTATTGCCAGGGTGACTCTGTTACACTGTGTATTAATGTATGTCCAGAGGCACTGGTCGACATTGTGTTAATTGAATGCGGGGGCTCGTTACATACATGTTTATTAATGTAAGCCATGGGACACTGTACATGGTTTATTCAATGTATGCCGGGCCTGGGGGCCTGTTACATTGTTTATTAAGGTAGCCCTGGTCGCCTGTTTTACATGTGTTTTATAATGTATGGCCAGGGGGTCTGTTACCCTTGTTATTAATGTATGCCAGGGACACTGTTACATTGTTATTATGTATGCCCAGGGGACACCTGTTAATGTTATTATGCTACTCGCCAGGCGGGACATCTGTTACTTGTGTATTAAGTGTATGCCAGGGGACCCTGTTCATTGTTATTAATAGTATGCCAGGACACGTTACAGTGTTATAAGTATGCCAAGGGGAGTCTACACCTGTTACAGTTGTTATTGGTTGCAGGGGACACTTTAGCTAAATTGTTATTAAGTATCCAGGGGACACTGTTTACTTGTTAGATTATGTATTGCCAGTGTGGGCACTGTTACATTGTTATTATGTATGCCAGGGGAACTGTTACATTGTTATAAGTATGCAAGGGGACCTGTTTACATTGTTTCGTATATAGTTATGCAGGGACACATGTTACTTGTTATTAATGTATGCAGGGGGCCTGTTATCATTTATTTATGTATGCCAGGGGCACGTTACCATTGTTTATTAAGTGTAGTCCAGGGGCTCGTGTACATTGTTTTAATGTCTGCCAGGGGACGCTGTTCCATTTGTAGTTAATGTATATAGCCAGGGGGCACTGTACACTTGTTATGATATGCGTATGCCAGGGGGCCATCTGTACATGTTATTAATGGTAATGCCGGGTGCCTCTGTTCTTTTATATTGCAGGGACTGTTCAATTTTATATGTATGCCAGGGGGACACTGTTACATTGTTTCTGAATGTTATGCGCGGAGGACAACTGTACATTGACTTTACTAAGTTGCCAGGGGGGGACTCGTCTACAAGTTGTTCTTAAAATGTATGCCAGGGGGGCCTGTTACAATTGTTTATTTAGTATGCCAGGGGGCAACTGTACATGTAGTTTGAATGTATGCCAGGGGCCACTGTAAGTTGTATTAAGTCTGCCAGGGGGCACTGTTAGCAGTGTTATTAATGTTCTTGCCAGGGGACACTTGTGTACATTGTTATACAATGTAATGCCAGGGGACACTGTTACCATGTAGAGTATACTAACTATGCATCAGCACCAACAGTGGACGAGGAGTCGCCTTTATTCTAGTATGCTCAGGGTCTGTTACTTGTTATTTAATGTATGCCAGGGGACACTGTTACTGTTATTAATGTATCCAGGGGACCACGTTCATGTTATTAATGTGCTCCAGGGGAACCTGTAAATGTTGATAGAGTATGCAGGGACACTGTTCACATTGGTTATAATGTATGCCAGGGGAACGTACATTTGTTTATTAATGGTATCCAGGGACATGGTACAGGTCTTTAATGTATGCCAGGGACACTAGTTACATATTAGTATAAGGTTATGTCGCCAGGACACTGTTACAGTGTTTATTACTGTATGCCAGGGGAATCTGTTTGCCACAGGTACATGTTCATTAAATTTGTATGCCAGGGGACATCTGTTACATTGTTATTAATGTATGCAGGGACACTGTTTACAGTGTTATTAAGTTAGCCAGGGGACCTGTTCATGTGATTATGTATGCCAGGGACCACTGTTGACATTGTTAGGGTCGCTCACCCCAAACACACTGCATACTGTAACGGAGCGCTCACCCCAAGCACACTGCATACTGTAACGGAGCACTCACCCCAAACAAGGCGTGACCGCGGGGCCGAGGTGGGGATATATATATAAACACCAACCACAGCCGCGTGGGCGCGTCTGGAGTGTAGATAGGTCGAGGTAGCTGGGTTGGGGTTGGAGAGGTATGGATAGTCAGAGGTACTTGCCGAGGTCGGGATTGGAGAGGTGCGGATCGTAGTGGTACTTTGCCGAGGTCGGGGTTGGAGTGGTGCGGATCGTCATTGGTAGCCGGGGTCAGGAGCGTAGAAGAACAGAGTCCAGAAGAATAGCCGGGGTCAAGAACAGAGAAGCTAGGAACTGTACAAGACATGACTGTGGAGGCAAGGGTAGCAGTGAACACTACGCACATAGGAAGGTTTATGCTCAGCCAATTTGGAGAGAGGTACCAATGAGGTTGCAGACAGGAGGAGGTGCATCAGTAAGGCTGACCGTGATTGGTAGTTTGGGTGCAGGAGACAGGTGTGGGAAGAATTCCTGATGACGCGACTCATGGCGCCGATGACATCGCCGCCTGGGCGGAATCTGGAGGCAGGACAAGAGGGAAGCGTATTTACCTCTGTGTGGGATGTGTGCGCGTCCATAGCATGGAAGCTGGTCACAGGAGAAGGAAGAGGAGCATCACGGTTGACGGAGAAGCAGGGGACCCGATCACGGGTTGGGGTAAGAACCGGGTGTGCCGAGGATCACGGATCCTGACAACAAGCAAGCTAACGATTCTCCACTCTATAACTAAAGTCTATTTGCCAAATGAGGAAACTCACTGAAATGATGCTTTAAAAGATATTTTCTATTGTCTCTGAATAAATTGACACACTTGCTTAAAGAAGCATATGAATAGCACTGTGGATATTCTGAACACATGATACATAAAGTTTGGGCCCCTGCAGACGCACTTACCAGAACTCCCTCCTACTGTCTCTGTACGTTCTCCCTACCTAACAATTAGACTGTAAGCTCCTCGGAGCAGGGACCCTACTGTCTCTGTACGTTCTCCCTACCTACCAATTAGACTGTAAGCTCCTCGGAGCAGGGACTCCTCTTCTGTAATGTTACTTTTATGTCTCAAGCACTTATTCCCGTGATCTGTTATTTATATGATTACCACATGTATTACTGCTGTGAAGCGCTATGTACATTAATGGCGCTATATAAATAAAGACATACAATACAATACAATTGAGAGAAGAACTGGCCCGTGGACAATTGGATATGTATTGAAAGCTGGGACATTTATTTACATTCATCTAATGAGCAAATGTTCAAATAAGACGACCCTATATGTGCAATACAGGACATGGGCTATATGTGCAATACAGGACATGGGCTATATGTGCAATACAGGACATGGGCTATATGTGCAATACAGGACATGCGCTATATGTGCAATACAGGACATGCGCTATATGTGCAATACAGGACACTCCTGCTGGCAGTAAGGCCTGGTAAGTTACAGGGATGCCAGCAGTAATCATGGAGGTTTGCCCTCACACCCTGGTGAGGTGCCCTATGTGTGGATGGGAGTGGCTACATAGTCTGAGTCCACCATTAGTGACATCAGAGATGTGCCTGCCTCCTGAGAGATATAAGGCAGAGCACTGCTCAAAGTTAGTGTGTTGGAGAAGGAGCAGGTCTGCGTTGAGACCTGGGGAAAAGAGGCCCACTAGTGCTGTAACTAGAGGCCCCATTCTATATCAATCAGCATCAAGCTAGCAACGCCATACTGTGTCCAGGGACCTGGCACAGGGGTGATCTCCCTGAGGGGAGAGGGGATCCCACTCCATTGGGAGGGTCAACGCCATACTGTGTCCAGGGACCTGGCACAGGGGTGATCTCCCTGAGGGGAGAGGGGATCCCACTCCATTGGGAGGGTGTACCTTTGAAGGGGTCACACGCCAAGATGAGCGGCTGAGTATAACCACTATGAGGGGCAGTTTGCCTGAAAGTACAATAAAGAATGACCTTGCATAAAGACACTTCACTCACACTCACAGCACACTCACAGCACACTGCATACACTCACTGCACACACTCAGAGCACTCACAGCACGGACAGCACCAGCACACAGCACACTCTCACAGCACACTGCATACACTCACTGCACACTGCATACACCCACTGCACACTGCACACACTCACAGCACACTGCATATACTCACAGCACGCACGCACTCATAGCACACTGCATACACTCACAGCACACTGCACACACTCACAGCACACACTCACAACACACTGCACACACTCACAGCACACTGCACACACTCACAGCACACACAGCACCCCCTACGTTTGGTGTCACAGCCCACGTTTGGGGGCATCGTGGGGCTGCTGGGTGGGGGGAGGATCGGTGCGAGGCTGGAGGATAGTTACGGGGATCCGTGGCTAGCTGGTGCAGAGCTGCTGAGGTGAGTCCGGGGAATGCTGGGAGAACTACAGTGGCTGCTAGGGGCCATGTAGGGCTGCTCGCGCATCACTCCACCTCCTCCTCCCTCCTCCTCCCGATCGGGTGCGCGGCGGCCATTTAAAAAAAATTAGTATATATATATTCCAATGCACAGCCGGCACACCATATGCAAGTAAATAAGTTTTGGTGCTTATCCCATAAAGCATACGATACCGGTTGCAACACGACATCAAGGGACAGCACGCAGGTAAGTAAATCAAAAATGTTCTATATTTGATAGAAGACACAAAAAACGACGTTTCGGTCCCCCAGTGGGACCTTTCTCAAGGGGCTTCATTCATTGTAACATCGCCGGAAGAAGAGATCAGTGTATCTCGAAAGATCGCACAAATAAAAGCATTTCGTTAGCCACAGAACGGTATCATCTATTTATTTTTTGATTATTGAAGCTCGGCTAACACGGTACTGATACCTCACATATATTGATATATATAATTATTATATATATATATTTAATATATATATATTTGTAAACCCATCGCCGGAGAACAGAAAGAGATCAGTGTACTCGAAAGCTCGCCACAAGTATAAAGCATTTCGTTAGCACAGAACGTATCATCATTTATTTTTTTATTTTTTGATTATGACGCTCGGCTACCACTGGTACTGATACCTCTACATGAATTATAATAATGAATATAGATATAATATATATATATAGTAATCATATAGATGTATATCTAGTATATAATATAACAGAAAGACAAAAAGCAAATATACTGTTCTTTAGGAAAGTGAAAGACTCCTGAAAAAGGACTCAATCCCAATCCAAACACAGCAAACGATGAAGAAGACAGCAAATTTCATAATGACATGGAAAGAAATAAAGACACCAAATAGTGCAAGATTGTCTAATTCAGCAGTTTAAATATCAATATTGTAGACTCTATACATTTTGCATTCAATGCGTTTAGTTAAAATCGTGAATTCAATGCTGTGGTTGTTGTTAAAAGTAACCAATTATAATATCCAGCGGTACTTGTGGATTTAAACACAGGTAATGTTTCCGATGAGGGAACTGTTACGCAGTGCTGCGCACAAACTAGATGAGACCCCGGTGCTGAGGATGGAATAGTAAGCACACGCACTCCAACAACAGGGGACCCCCGCCGAAAATGTGAGTAGTTTTGCTGGCAAGTCTGGAACGGGAAAGGAAAACAGAGTAAACCGTATTATTGCCGGGGTCCGATGTGGGGGAGATCCAGAGTGCTGGGTGATGGTACTATTGCCAAGTGTCCGAACTGGGAAAGCGGACGTCTCAAAGTTCAAGACAAAACCAAGGTGGCGGGGTCCAGATGGCGAGGGTTCCAAGGCAGAGCAGAGTGAGTACACCACGGTAACAGACAAGGAGCAGAGGCAAAACCCAGGTAATGAAGTCTATGCTCAGCCGAAGTGCTATGGCACAGCTGAAGCATAAGTAGAGCAAGGACCCACATCAACCCAGGGCGCGTAGGGGGATAGCGATGGTGTTAAACCCCGCGGGGGCCAGGGTATAGTCTGGGAGGGAAGAGACAGCTGGCAGTGATGGACTAATAGTTCCTTTGATAGTCGCTCTGGAGCGTTGCGTGTGTGCGTCACACGCCAGTGGACCGTCTCGCCTCTGCCCCCTCCAATCCCGCGTGCGGGTGCCGCCTGCGCAGACAGTTCAGCAGGGTGGACCGACGCTCCGTGTGGGAGCGCTACTGGCGTGTGCGGGGAGTAGGAGTCGTGATGGAGGAGGGACAGGCGCGGAAGGTTGCGAAGCAGTGTCCGGTGGAATGGATGTAAAGGTGGGTACCACAGAGTCCACGTGGGTATGCACGAGTGACCGCGTAGTCATGACGGGAAGGGAAAATCCCATACAGAGAGAAAAAAGTCAAAATGTTATAATATGAGCTTTTTATTTAAACAAAACACAAAGTATATGCATACATAAGTAGTATCTTTGGTAGAGCATTCAGACCACACCTTGGTCAATTGGACGGACAGCACTCCACACAGCAACAGTTAGTCTCTTCTGCTCCATGGCCGTTACAGCATACACTGGATGGCTAACGATGCGGTTCTCCGATTTGGAATTTCACCAACAGAAGTATTGTAAGGATCGGACGCTGCTGTCATACCAGGCTGCCGCGCCCCTTAACCTCTCTTACATGCCGCCAGGCTCCCCGCAGCGTAACCACTCGACTCCATTGCGCGGCTCACTTCCCTCTGCCACGCCAACACTTCCGGTTTCGTCGTGCGTTCGCCCCTATGCGCAGTGTGGACCGGGCTGTGTCCATTTTGGCGCCGGGGGCACGACTCCACTCAGATGATGCGACCCACACTCCACAACACTCCCTTGTCTCGTTCCCCGTCACGGTCCACCCCCCAGGCCATTCTCGTCTAATCAGCTCTTCTCCGGGCCCTCCTCCCCCTCCTCCACCTTGCTGTGACAAGGACCCCAGACTCCCAGACACCTTTCACCTATCAACAAGTCCCTCCCTGGGCCGTCTTCTCCATCCTCCCCTTGTCCAATAGCCCCAGCTTCCAACCCCTATTTCTGTCTCCCCTCACCCATTACCCATCCTTTCTTGCCTAGCTTTGAACCTTGGTTGCTGTCTGCTGTTGCCTGGCCGCTTTTGTCTTCAAGCCCTGTTCCTGTCCCTGGATTATCCTGCTGACGCTCCCTGGATCTTGACCTTTGGCTTGGACTTCGTTTATGCTGCTCTTTGGTACCCACTTGGACTTGGCGTTGGACTCATTTACCTGTGCCAGACTTCTTATCCTTGGACAAACAACGCTTATGACACTCAACTACGCTGCTCTCTCCATTCCACGACCATTGGGCTTCACGGACTATACAACTGCACCGACCGTCTGGGAGTTGCAAGTACGGTACGCTTCTATTGGTTGTGTGACCACCGTAACCCACCTTACATTACTTCCACACCCCGGCCGTGCCCCCGTTTACTGTTAGGTGTGTGGTTATATCCCTTTCCACCTCAGCCCGGGGTCCATCTCGGCCATGTGGGCAGGACCGAGCGTTACATTAGTGCAGTGCTCACACAGACCCCAGACCCCCTCTGAGGTGAAGATACCTAACCTAACCACCATCTCCAAACATTGACCTTTTTCGGACAACCAGGTTACTAGCACTTAACCAACAGTTGCCTACCCTAACCATCCCGAGTTCCCCCAGCGTAATGCCTGCCAGCTCCGTTATCGGCCATCGCCACTGTCTCCTGTGAAAGCAACGGGGCCCTTCAGAGGTACGTACTCTACGCCCATAAAATTATGGAGGATCCACTTGGATGCCGTGGTGTTTTTAAAAATCAGTGCAAGATACAATTCGGACTGTCCCAGCTGGCGGCTCGGGAAAAGGCCTCCTCACTGGAAAGGGCCTACATCGCTTTGGGCATCAGAGTGGATCAAAGACATATGGAGAGACAGGTCTGAACGTCAAACTGCTTCGTCCTCTGTTTCTTTATTCTTCTAATTCCAGGTATCCTACATCGTTCTAACCAGCACATGGAAGCGACTGGAACCACATGCAACCGGATCCGTTCATATACTTATCCTTCATGGAGAGAGTAGGGGGAGAAACAAGGCCTGTGCTTATTGTGGATCCCTGGGCACATTCCTGCTTGCTGTTTGTCCCGTTGAGGCAGCGGGAAACGCAACGACCCATTGAGGTACGACGGGAATCTCTCTGGTACCAATCTCTCTTCCCGCGCCGCACAAGGTCCTTCCACGCCTCTACTGCCTGTTATGTTCTCAAAGTACTCCAGCACCCCAACTCCCCCTCTGTGCCATTCCTCGCTCTGGTTCCGGAGGGAATTTCATTAACCAGGCTTTGCTTGTCCAGCACAATATTCAATTCGGAAGAAGTGCCTGTTCAAGTCGTGAGTGAGGCGATCGATGGAGACCTCTGCAGCCAGCCTTTCTTTTCGTTGGAGACACTTCCTATTGAAGCTCTTCTATGAAGGGTGGACCATTTGGAGGCTTCATTTCTTTTGGATGTCATCCATTCCCCTTCGTCAATACTGCGGTTTACAATGGCTGCAACTACACAACCCCACATTGATTGGACTGCGAGTTCCACGTCAATGGCGATCCTCCCAGGTGGAATCCATCTTACTACTGGCCACCTGCGTTAGCTGGCCGATGTTGGAGACCCGTTACCCGCACGGCGGTGCCACCTTACCAATGTTTATTCGACTTACTGTATGTCATTCATAAGGCCAAAATCCGAAGATCTTCCCTTACATCGTCTCTTATTTCGACTCTGCCCCGATGCTTACATTCCGGTGCTCCCCTTTGAAAGCCAGGTCATACCATTGCCCTGGCCTGAGACTAGAGGCCAATGTCCGAGTATATCACGAAACCTTAAAAAAGGCTCACATCCCAGAAGTCCCACCTCTCCCCCTTACCGCCGGACTAGCTTCTTTGTAAAAAGATGAAAGATGGGACCTTCGCCCGTGCATCGATTCCGGGGTCTTAACAAGATTCACCATCAAAAATCGTAACTACTACTTTGCCTCTTATCCCGGAACCTCATCGTAGATACAAGGAGCGACAATTTTCTCCAGACTCGATTACGGGGGGCGTATAACCTGATTACACATCCACAGTCGAGATAATGGAAGACCCTCGTTTACACCGCAGTCGGTCACTATGAGTACCCATGGTTATCCGATTTTTGGGTTGTGCAATGCCCCTGCAGTCTCCCAAGACTTTATGAACGAGGTTTTTCGTGATCTCCTCTGAATCTTTTTTTTTGTAATACTACTGGAGTGATATCCTTAAGCTTTTCCAAAACCTCGGGAACACATTCCATACACAAGATGGTGCTCTCATCATTACGGCCAACAAGCTCTACTGCCAAGTAGGAGAAGTGTTGGGTCGTCCCATCAATCCTCACTACGCTTTGGGATATACTTCTCGGATCAAGCGTGTTCTCCATAGAATCACAGATAAACTTCAATCTGTTAATCTCAAATGGCCACACACTAACTAGTTAAAGGCGATTCATCAGGCGTTTCCTCGGGTTCGCAAATTATTATAAGGAATTTATTGGTGGGTTTTCTTCTTGGTGGCACACTATATCTGCCCTTACCAGAAGCGAACCGCCGACCGTTCTTCCTCCTGGCCATTGGAGAGACCAGCCGGGTGCCTTTTGATTCTCTTAAAAAGCCTTTGTTCTCAATGCTACCATTCTGGACATCACGTCCCCCTCCTCCCCTTTACCCTAGGAAGTTTGACGAGTGCTCTCTCCACGTGGGAGTGGTATGGCGTTCTCTCTCAAGACACCATCCCCAAAAATAACTACAATCCCGCTGTGGGTTTTTTATCTAAAAAAAATCTTGCAGAATAGAAATTAGACTGGGGAACCCAGTGTGTTGGCCCATCAAAAGGATACGAAATTGAGACATCTTCTAGAGAACCAAGGAACCGCATTCTGATCCTGACAGACCACAAACAACTCCCACACCTTCCCGGCCGCTCCCTGTACTCTCCACATCAGTTCCGCCCCCCCAGGGCCTATCTCTTCCCATCCGGAGCTCTTCTCCAGGCGCTCATCCGCTCTCCCCGCTGCTGTGAAGACCGGGAAAAGGTGTCGGGTCTGGGGATTGTCACAGGCAAGGGAGGAGACGGAGGAGCGGACCTGGGGGAGGAATGATAAGGGGAAAGGTGTTCTGGGAGCTGGGGTCGGTTATCAGGTCCTCCCCCGGGCCTGCTCCTCCGCTCCTCCCTGCTGTGACAGGCCCCCCGCTACCCAGACACACTTGCGCCCTATCAGGGTCTCCCCAAGGCCGCTCCTCCGTCCTCCCCTTGCTCACAAGCTCCCAAGCTTCCCTACACTTACCTCCTATCAGGTCCGTTCCTTCTGACCACTCCTCCATTCCTCCCCCTTCCTCTGATAGGTAACCCAACCCCTATTAGGTCTACATTACCCCATTACCGCTACCATCTGCTTGAGAACTTCTGTACCTTGAATGGTGGTCTGCGTTGATGTCCCTTTTGTCTTAGTCCCTGGTTTCCTGTGATATTCTGACTGACCTCCGGGATCATTGAATGCTTTTGGGCTCTGATTGTTTGTTTTATGTGCTCTCTGGTATCCGCTTGGGACTTTGCGTTGGAAACATTTAGCCACTTGCAGACTATCATATCCCTTGCGTACGTCAGGATTATGTGAAAATCTACTTCGTGCTCTCCTCCACTCATCACGACACCCAAGTACGGAACTCAGACTACGTGCTCTATCCAATCAACGAACATTGGCTACGGACTATATCTAACACGCTATGCCAGTCCTGAGTCTTGTTGGCCAGTAGTACTCTTTCTAGTTTTTGTTACCGACCATCTAACGTACTTTCCACACTCCGGCCGTGCCCCCCCGTTATCTGGTAGGTGTGTGGTATTACCCTTCCACCTCAGTCCCGCCGGGTCTCGTCGTGGCTTGGTTTGCAGGCCGAGCGTTACATATATTCACCTGTGAAGAGGTAATTCCTGAAGACGTTGTGCGCGTCTGCACCAGCAAATAAAAGTTTATGCCAAAAAGAATCCAGCTTCCAAAATTAAGAAGTAACACTAATCGAAATAAATATTTAAACAAAATAGAAAACAAAAAAACAAATTCCAACAATTTTTCCTCTCACTCCCTCTTTCCCTTCTCTCCCTCCTCGCCCACTTTCATTCAACAAAATCAGTGTGCAGGGACGCATGGAGTGCATTTGTTTACCTCAGGGTTTGGATTTCGATGGCGGATTAGTCTGTCAGAGGGCTTTTAAGTACTACCAGTAAAAAATTGTTAATCCAACAATGGATTAAAATCAAAACCTATTCGTAAACTTACATTTAGGGAAACATCCATAGTCGGATAGTTAAAATCTGTGAAAAGCAAACTACATAGGACGTTTGTAATAATCCATGCTATTAAATTGGTACCATCCGAAGTTCAGAATGGAAAATGTGTGACTGAATTTTGAATGAAAAACCCACCGGGAAATTTTGGGTAAGGGATTTGACCAAATTCATCAAATCTCTCTCCTCACCCACTTTCTCACCCATATCCTACAGTATCTCAATCCTATGCAAATCTCATAAAATCAACCACAAACCACCTTCATCTTGCCCACAAAACATGTCCTGCAGAAGGTTTTCCTTTTAGTGTAGCTATATTGTCATCAACAACTATTTGCTTTAAATAATTGGATCAACGCGAGCACAGTGTAGATAGTGATTTAAATGTGGTGAATTCTAACTTGGATGAGGTACGTGCATTTTCCATTACATCCACCAGTATAGATACAATGCACTTAAAATGTTCATAATATAACTTGTTTAATTGAAAGTAGTGGCATGCATAGACATGGTGGCTTATTATATATAGTTATTTATCCCCCCCCCCCCCCCACCCCCCCCGCCCACCCCCCACCCCCCCCTCCCCCCCCCCCCCATCCCCCCCCCCCCCCCCCCCCCCCCCCCCCCCCCCCCAACCCCCCCCCCCCCCCCCCCCCCCCCACACCCTTTAATGCCCCCCCCCGATCCCCCCCGGGGCTATCCGTACCTTGTTCCTGCTCCAAAAGGTTACTCGCCCCTCCTAACGTAAACCCTTTGAGTCGCTTAAGCCTGGCTCGTCGTCTGTTACCTTATTTCCTAGCCTCCCGTGCCCTCGCTGTCTGATGCTTTTTCCCACCGCGTAGTGCAAAGGCAACACCAGTCTCGTATGCCTGCCCGTTCAGAATTCCCCATAACGTACCAATTGCCGACAACTCTTGACCCCCAGTGAGCGTTTAACCGTGTCGCAACGATTACGCACTTATATGCAATGCCCATAGGGCACACCGCAGAACGGGCCATAAAACTCGAGCACGCATGCGCACACCTCTAGATAGCGGTTGCTCGCCACAAGTCCCTCCACTAGTTCAACCCACTATTTACGTGACATATAAGCGCGTAAATCCTCCGCCAATTCCCAGATCGGGTCGAGACACAAACGGTACGCCGCAAGCCTCCAGGTTCCAGCGCGCCGTAGTCTGTAGCTAGAGCTCATTTTACAGCCCTGCGGTATGGTTTTACGAGCGCAACCATTTCATTTTTTTTTTTTTTTTATTATCTTATTTATTTTTTTTTTGTTTTTTATTTTTTTTTTTTTTTTTCTTTATTTTTTTATTTTTTGTTTTTTTCTTTTCTTTTCGCTCCCACACCTGTGCTCAGTGTTTCTTGCAATGTGGGTCACCGGTCGCGCTGTGGCCAGCTGTGTCCCGTTCGTGCAGGGCTTCCCACCTCTTGCATCCCTGACTTTCTGATTCCCTTAATTACTATTTGTCCGCCACTTGCCCGTGTTGCGTGCCCCCGAAGTTGCCTTTAGCCTATTGGGCCTCCCCCTATTCTGCAGTTGTTGCTCCATGTGAGCATCCTGTGGCATCCTCCTGTTTTGTTTTTTTTTTTTTGTCATACTCAGGTCCCCCCTGGCTTTGGCCCAGTCGCTTTCCCTCTTCGAATTTCTGCGCGGGTAAGACACGGCGATCCCCTTCGTGCCGGCTCAGTCTTACTGACCCTAGGCTCTCTCTCGAGCGATCTTGCAATTAGCTTCGTCCCTTCGCCTAGTCGTGTGTTAGCCCTACCGTAGTCGCCGTGTTTCTCCTTTCCACTGAACCTTCGCCTTGTGCTCTGCAGGCCATATACATTCCTCCCCTCGACTCAACGTTTCCACTTCGCGGGTTTTCGATACCTGTCGACCGTGGGGCCCCCCCGTTTCGGTGTCTCGCTCCTTCGAACCTTCGTTCTAGTTTGCCAACGGCTCCCTCTTGTTTCCCCCTCTCTACCTGTGCCTGTTCTTGTGCTTTTTTCTGCCTTTTTCTTTTTTTTTTACTATTTTTGTATGTTTGTTTTTTGATTATTTTTTTTTTTTTTAGTTATCCCTGGTTTGTTTTTTGGTTTCTCTTTATTTTTTTTTCTTTGTTGTCCGTTTGATTGCTTTTTTTTATATTTTCGCTTGTTAGCATCCGGTTTTCGTCGCCCGTTAGAGGCTTTTACACTCTTGTTTCTTCCGCGTGCTCTCGTTCTGACTCCTACCTCTTCGGAGGCTTTTTGCTGGGTTATCGCCCTTCTCCCCCCCCCTATGACATATGTCACGGTTTACTTTCCCTCTTCCTGTGTCCTTGTTCGTTCTATCTTGTTGGGTTCTTTAATTTTTGGGCTCTTTAGAAGTTTTTTCGTCGTGTACTGCCGTTGTGTTCCTGCCCCCTTTTACGCATCCACACCATACTCGCGTTTCTCCCTCTCTGTTCTTCTTTCCAATTAGTGTCGTCTGTTTCTCGTAACCTACCGGGAGTCTATACGTTCACATTCGCTTACCTGTCTGTGTGGCCTTGCTTCGGGGAAGCCCCACTCTTCCCCCGGCAGTAGCCTCCCATTTCGACGTTGGGTCTATCTGTGAAATTCGTCCCGTCTCGTCCTGCTCTGCTCCCGTTTAACGCCGTCCGCCGGCCCCCGTCTCTGGATCTATATATAACAAAAGGAGAAAGCGCACAACCCATAGCGTAAAAATATATTTAATATAAAAATAGAGGCGAGGGAATCAAGCTCACTCACAAACAATCAAATAAAACAGGCATGTATATATCATATATATATATATATATATCACAACCACGGGAATTGCACGGCTATGGCTCCACAGCAAAGATTTTAAAACCGCTAACAGCCGCTAGTCTCCCACATCAGACCTCGTGGATGATGGTATAGGTGTATACACTGAACACGTAAGTCCTTCGTTGTAAGTCCTTCCAATCCGGATAGGTTCTCATCTGAACCAACACTGGGGCTCGGTGCAGCAAGGATGGAGGTTCGCCAATCCTTCCGTCCTCCAATGATGACGTAGTGTCGGCGCTGCAGTCCTGACGCGTTTCGTCAGACCAACAGACTTTGTCAAAGGTTAATGGAATCTTAACTAAAACAGACATATATATACACAAAAGAGCCGGTTGCTTAGCAACCATAGGCCTATCGAAAAGCAGAACTCATACACATACGCATGGATACGCTGATCGAACTAGTGGGAAAAGAAAATAAACGTTAGATACAGTGAATACTAGCCATAGAAATATGTATACATTGCCCATATAGAAATTTGTTTTAGGCAAAATAAATAAATATAGAAACACATGATATTATGGATTAACAGAGTGCAGCAGATGTCAGTGGGGTTTGTCAGAGTAATATCCCCCTTAGTGATATTACTTGGTTGTTGATGGTTAGGAGGCTGGAATATATTGTTGATAACCTTCCAGAAGTTAGCTGGGTTTGATGTATTTTGGTGGAGATTGTCAGAGTAATATTGTGCTTTTGCGTGCCTTGTTTGCCTTGTGCACATGTTCCGCATGCATCTGTAGTGATTGAGATCCTTGGTAGTGCCAGTTACTTTGTAGCTTTTCCACAAGGCATCCCTGAACTGGTAGAGTGCTATAAGGTCAGGTGTAACCCATGGAAGGTGGGCCCCCCGTACCCTTATTTTGCGTAGTGGAGCATGGGTATCGCAGAGTTTTAAGAACTCAAATTGGAAATAGTCGAGCGCAGAATCGGGGTTGGGAATTAAATAGATTCTGTGCCATGGGCAGTTGGTAAGGTCATCCAGAAACTGTTGTGGGTTAAAGTTTTTAAATGTTCTAGTGAGGAGAACTTTAGGGCTTGAATGGGGCGGTTTAATTTTCTTTACACAGTACACTATTGCATGGTCACTGAAAATGTCCGGAAGGATGCCAGAGGATTGGATTCTGCTGGGGTTTGAGGAGAGAATCCAGTCTAGCAAGGAATGGTTATATGATTTCAGGTTTATCCGTGTGGGTTGGGAAATGAGTTGCGATAGGTTAAGTGACTTGAGTTGTATCTGGATTCTGTGGTTTTAAGGGTCAAGCCAATTGAAGTTGAAATCCCCAAGAACTAGCAGCTCACTCTTCTCATTCAGAGAGGAAATGGAGCCAAGAAATTGGGTGATATCAGTCAGGGATTGTAGAGGGGCTTTAGGGGGGCGGTAGATGCCAGCAAGCAAGATGGGCTTAGAAAATGGAAGGCAGATTTTGCCAACTAGAGTTTCAAAGGAGGGTGGGCTTGGTGGGCAATTTAACAGTGTAAATTGTAATGTGTCTGCAATATAAAATAACACCCCTCCTCCTCTCTTTGTCCTATCTCTCCTAAAAATTGAGTATCCCTGAATGGCGATATTTGCATCAGGAGTTTTAGGGGATAGCCATGTTTCTGTAAGAACGATGGGTTTGGGTTTATGCATAAGGCACCATGCCCTTAGTTCATCCAGTTTGGGCAGCAGGCTACAGATGTTTATATGGGTGACAGATAGCCCTTTTTGGAATTTAAAGGTGGAATTCTCAGGGGCATGGGACAGAGCTGAAATGGGAGGACCTGGGTTAGTTTCAATATCAACTGCTAAAGAGAGTAATAGTATGAGTAGAAATTTGGGTAGTTGTTTGCAAGTTGTAAATTTGTGGTGTTTGCCATTAGAGTGAGCAGTGGTTGGTGTGCTGGTTTTTAGAGTTCTCCACCAACATTCAGTAGATAGTGCAAGGCTTCTGAGTAGTCCAGGGTGTATGGTGATGTTGGGTGTGGGCCAGGATGGAGGAGTTTGTAGTGGATAGAGGGAGTAACATCTCCATGAGGCCAGGAGAAAGAAAAATGTTAAAAGACATAGCAGGTTCATGATGCCAGAGGTAGGCAGTGCTGCAAGGAGCTGTTGTGAGCAGAGTGAGTGTGTGCAGACTAAACAGCAGGTGTGTGCCTGTACCTTGTCAAGTGTTTTGCTGCATTGCAATGCTAGGGTCAATTCAGGGTTTCAGTGTTCTGTGCAGTCAGTTTTGGGAGAGGCTGCAGTGAAAGAAGTTGTAAAGGGGTGGGGGGTTAAACTATTCAGGCTAACAAGCATGGGATCATAGTGTGATCTGAATGGCTTACCGTTTGTTGTCTTGAGTAAAAGAGTGTGCAGTAGATGCAGTCCCCCAGTCACCTCTAGTCAAACTGTAGTCTAACTGTATTTATCACTTAAAAACCTCACTTTAAAATGCCTCACTAATTAATGCAGTTCCTGCAAAGATGCAGGAGAGGTGTTTGTTATATACACCTAAAACAGTCACATGACCATCCCCCTCCCCAATCAGTCAGCTTGTTCCATTTGGTCAATTAACAGCACAGAGTTAAGAGGAAAAATTTTTTTAAAAAAAATAACCTTTTTACATTTAAACATACTAACTTATATATCAATTCTACAAGGCCAAATTCAGTCTTATACAAAGGGTTTCACCATCAGGAACATACTTATATCAATTCTACAAGGCCAAATTCAGTCTTATACACAGGGTTTCACCATCAGGAACATACTTATATCAATTCTACAAGGCCAAATTCAGTCTTATACAAAGGGTTTCACCATCAGGAACATACTTATATTAATTCTACAAGGCCAAATTCAGTCTTATACACAGGGTTTCACCATCAGGAACATACTTATATCAATTCTACAAGGCCAAATTCAGTCTTATACAGAGGGTTTCAACATCAGGAACATACTTATATCAATTCTACAAGGCCAAATTCAGTCTTATACAAAGGGTTTCACCATCAGGAACATACTTATATCAATTCTACAAGGCCAAATTCAGTCTTATACAAAGGGTTTCACCATCAGGAACATACTTATATATCAATTCAACAAGGCCAGATTCAGTCTTATACACAGGGTTTCACCATCAGGAACATACTTATATCAATTCTACAAGGCCAAATTCAGTCTTATACACAGGGTTTCAACATCAGGAACATACCTGTGAAGAGAATGTAATTAGATCCATGTCATATCAGCTGAGGTTATTGGTCTTGCATGAAGAAAGTGAGTATATTAACTATATATATATTTATATTAACTGTAGTCTAACTGTATTTATCACTTAAAAACCTCACTTTAAAATGCCTCACTATCTAATGCAGTTGAAGACGTAGTGTCGCTGCTGCAGTCCTGACGCGTTTCGTCAGATCAACTGACTTTGTCAAAGGATAATGGAATCTTAACTAAAACAGACATATAAATACACAAAAGAGCGGGTTGCTTAGCAACCATAGGCCTATCAAAAAGCAGAACTCATACACATACGCATGGATACGCTGATTGAACTAGTGGGAAAATAAAATAAACGTTAGATACAGTGAATACTAGCCATAGAAATATGTATACATTGCCCATATAGAAATTTGTTTTAGGCAAACTAAATAAATATAGAAACACATGATATTATGGATTAACAGAGTGCAGCAGTATAGTATGCTGCACTTTGCAAATATGAACAACGACCAATCAATGATGTCCATATAATGACTGTTGGCATAAGTATATTACTAAGAGGGGTAGTGAGTATATAATCACACCACAAATATATCTTATATATAAATACCAATATTCTAGATGTATATAATGGTTATTTATTATACTTAACTATTTTGGCCATTGTTCACAATAAGCAACAGGAAAGAGGGAAGCATCGAACCGAGGACTCGGGGAGAGATAGGATAATATCCCTGAATAAATTTGATACAGAAAACCAAAGTTCACACAATGGTACTTGTGTCTAAAGACTCATTGAATCCACCAGGGGCTAGAGTCGCCAACTGGTAGATCCAATAAGTCTCACGTTTACACAATAATTTGAACCGATCACCCCCCAATGAAAGAGGTGATATGTATTCTAATCCTATGATTTTTAATGATTTTGGATCCCTTCTGTGAACTGTATAAAAATGTCTGTAAATACCATGACTGCTAACACCGTTTATGATGTTCCTCCGATGCTCGAGGAAACAAGCACATAAAGGACGCGTGTTGCGGCCCACATATTGTTTGCCGCAACCACACGTCAGCATGTAGATGACATACATGCTTAAACAAGTAATTGACCCCAAGACACTGTGCATGTTTCCCCTGACAAAAGAAACAAACTGGTCATATATACATACATACACACATACACATACATACATACACACATACATACACACATATATACATACACACACACACACACACACACACTCTATCCCCTCCCCCTCTCTCTCCCTTCAAATGTGCACATTTCTAGACAGACAATGAGAAGAACTTCTTAAACAGCAATCGCCCCCAGAAACCTATAGTAGTGTAACTCATAATGTCAGTATCTTTGCCCCTGAACATGTCCTGCTCTTTTTTGTCCCCATGATTTTCTTAACCCCTAGCGTTTGAAGTTACCATGGTAACCTATAGACGCGATTGGGCTCTGGAGAGAGACCCATTTTACCCTCCCGGACACTTAAGTTACAAACACGTCTCCTGCAGGGAGCATCGGATTGAAAGAAACAGAAACACACTGGAAAGGTTAAGAGGAGTTTTATTAAAGTAACTAAAACATCAAATGAAAAAAATTGCGATCAACAAGGACTTCTGCTTTACGTCCTTGGGCTGACCAGTGGATTATATTCCCTTGAAGGTTGATGCCCTACGAGAGAAGTGCATAGAAAGAACCACTTGAATCTTTGCCTGAAGAGCTTACAATCTAATTATCAGAGTCTCAGAAATAATGTGACCTAAGACCACACGGCACATAGATAGATCGCCCACATTATTTTTCTTACTGTACCCGTTTCAACTCTTCCCCACATCCACGATTTGTCAAACCCTATAGGAACAGAAACAGAATGTTCTCTTGTCTTTATAAACCGTGTGACGTCCCAACCACCTACTCCAAATAACGACACTATCGTACAGAGAGACACATTTACCTTCACGGAGAGAGCCCGGATAGCTCACTTGGTTGTGATAAGGTTAGTGGTATATGTGACGGTAGGGTTAGGTTTTGCTGCTTTGAAGAAAGGTTTAGCCCGCCATTACCCCTACCTGTCAGTAATACATCTGTTGTATACATCAGTGTTGTGTAGCTTGGTTCCAGCACTTCAGGGACCAGGGGTTAACTCTGTACTCAGGAGACATGTTGCAAGTGGCCTGTGACCTTTCCATGTAACTCTTTTTATGCAACCAAAGTTATGTTGCATTTTCACACACCAATCAGGGACTGGGTCATGTTGAAGACACCTGGCCTTATCTCTCCCTTCATGTATCCATGGTGTGCACCAAAAACTCCTTCTGCTTTTCACACCCAACTTCAATCAAGCCTTTTGAAGTCCAGATTTTCTGAAAAGACACCCCACAGTTGTATTTTCTTAAACTGTAGCTTATTAACCCCTTAAGCCCCAGTGTGTGTGGTGCAGACACTGGCCCAGAAACAATACATTTTTTACAGGGGAATAAGAATTTGGATATTGAAGCGAGGTAAAAACACATTACTGGACCTCAGTCCAGTTAACCCCTTGCTTTCCAGGTGAGGGTAGAGGGTGGCCAATTGGGGTGTAACCCCTTTAATCCCGGGCCAAATCCTCTCGATCGTCACAAGGCCCTTGTTAGGTCTAGTGGGAGTTCCAGCCAGAGCCAGTGACAGTTATAGGTCCCAGAGCTCTGGGTTCCATGTGTGGCGATTGGAGTCTCTGCCTTCTTAACACGGCTTGGGAACAGAACAGGGAAAATCTCTTCCCCGAGGTCCCTGTGCCAAGGCCTGCGGAGTATTCCCCAGTTACCCCAGTTAAGAGTGTATGTTGTATGTTCCAGACAGCTGTGGTTATCTTTTAGCAATAAATTCACTTTTATTAACTCGATTGTTCTGTCTGGTGTGTTAGTCCTGGTGTGTTAGTCCTGGTGTGTTAGTCCTGGTGTGTTAGTCCTGGTGTGTTAGTCCTGGTCTCCCGTGACAGGTTACTCTTAATGCACAACACTCATTAATTATAGTGTAGAGTAGTGAAATGTGTCACATGTCAACACTACAAATTGTGACATTGTCTTTTGAGAACATTTTCAAGGCTATGTCGATCACTAGTCCGATTAATGTTGCATTAACACACAGGCCAGTGTCTTCTAAGTACACAAATATAGTACAGGTTTTTTTGTTAGTCTGTTTGTTTTATTTCTAACAATACATGTACTTAAAGCCACTTGTTTGCAAAATAAATATTCTAATGCATCATTACCTGCTTTATTGCCAAAAGGATCTTATCCTTGCGAGGCTCTGTGCCACTTACATAGAAGAAATGACAGAGCGCAAACAGGCGCAGTGATTAATGTGCGCCGCACAATACCAGGGAAATGAATGCGTTAAACACAGATGGTGCTCAAAGCAGTGAATGACGACCCACTCACATTAGGTGGGCAGGATTCAAACAATACATGAATCCTTACCAGTAGCTTGGTAATGGATATGCAAGGATGATCATGAAAAGACAACATAAAGAGAGACGGGCACAGTGTGATACTGTATTGAATTATAATACACAATGTACAGGTAACACTCATAAACAGCCCACAGGCAAAGCGCAGGCAGATCACAAAGGGTCTCACAGAAAGCTGACCACTCCAGTCCTCCTCCGTGCTGCCCATGGACGAGTGCGCCATTTCAGCGTCACTTCCGGTCGTGACGTCAGCCTCACACTCAGGTCTCAGTCTCATCCGCATCTCCACAGGCGCCAACCTCCAAACAGAGAGTAACCTGGGGAGAATTTGCAGTCTCGTAAAGTAGCTCAACATGTTTCCCTCCTCAGAGCTTTATCTGTATATTATACAATAATAATATAATAATATAGCTAATAATATAGCTGTATATTATACAATAATAATATAGCTAATAATATAGCTGTATATTAGTTCACATGTGCAGGATCCCTGATCTTTAAAGTCCCACCGTGATGACATCACCACCATAATTGCCAATCGCAGAATATTAACCCTTGAGGGCTAAATAAATCAATACAAGCAATCCACTGAGTTAAGGGAACATCAGCACAAGTATAACATCACAGTTAATTCCGTTAGTAAAACATAATATAAATAAATAACCTGAAAAAAAACTTTCAAAAACTAAGTATATAAAAAAAAGTTGGATTAAAAATAACATACAAAGTTGCCTAAATGAGAAAACATTTTAAATTAATCATGAATACATGAAATTTAGTTCAAGGATATAAGTCAAGAGGTCAATATACAAAGTCAATATGGTATACCAATATTGCCCAAAGCTAAAAGGATACCACAAAGAGGAAATTAAACTGAAATTATAAATGAGGTGGAAGTCCAGGGGAATCTAAAAATATATATATCTCCAAAAAAATTATAAAATATAATAAAAAAAGGAATAAAGCAAATATATAATAAAAACGGGGAATTTATATACAGTATATACAACAGAAAAAGGATAAGGACAGCGCTGTTGCACTAGCAGAAGTCCCCTATAGTAATATATACATATAATATATAGTGGCCAAAAATGCACAAACAGCAGTGAGGAAATAGTATAAAATAGTACAGATATATCAATAAAAAAAATGTGTAAATGTATTTAATATTATGACTAAAAAAGACACAAAATAATTAGATAAATCTAAAAAAATATACTGAGATATAAACGAAAGTCCACAAGATATAACAAATAAAAGTCCAAATGAACCAATAGTGAAACCAAAAAATCAGAGATCCAGGCTGCTTTCTTCACCAGGTAAAGCCCTCCCAGCTTGAATGTAAGAGAAAAAAAGAAGAGAGAGTGCACTCTCCTAGTGTGATAAGTATGGGCAATTTATTAAAACTTTTGTAGATCTGTGTACATTAAACTCACAAACGCCGGTAGGTCATAGGCATGTATGAGTATCAACTCAAACTCCGTCTTAGCCATCCTCTTGGGAGCAATGTTCGCAGCACTCCCTCCAGTTCACCAGCGTGGTAACGAACGGCGTCCACTCCTCCCGGAAACCTGGAAGTGACTAAAGTGTTCCTGGAGAGAAATCCCCCGGCAATAGGTGCTTCGCGTATCGGGTTCCCCCTTCACAGGAGTTCTCAAGCACTGCTCACAGGAATCCCGGCTAGTGAATAATGCCAGAACTCATCTTAGGACAGAATTGAAAGTATAATATATATATATATATATATATATACAGTGGTTGACAAATCACCAAAAAATCTACTCGCCACACAAAAAAATCTACTCGCCACCTAGTACCAAACGTGTGCTGCTTGGGCCAATATTTACTCGCCCGGGGGTTAAATCCACTCGCCCGGGATGAGCAAATGTATAGGTTTGTCGAACACTGATATATATATAGCAGAAAATAGCCGTATTAGTCCAGTTGCGATAGTGCAGAATAAATGGACTAACAATTTATGTCATAGGACAAGCTTTCGAGAGTTATCCTCTCTTCTTCAGGTCTCGCAATACTGATATACAAAGGATTCAATGGCTAAAACAGCGTAGAGAGAGGAAAAAAAAAACAACAGATATTTACTGTAGATAAGGTAGGGTGTTAAAAGTGTTTTAAGCCCCCGCTAGCTGGTCTCTCTCCCCCCCCCCCCGCTGGTACATCTCATCGCCCCCCCCGTCTGTCGGCACACTCTCCCCTCCCTCCCCCCCACTGCCACATCTCCCCCGCACATCTCACATCACACACACACAGCCCCGATCCAGGCAAGGGCACGCCCCTCCCTTAATAGCCACGACCCCCGACCCCCACTCCTGCTCTAACATTAGCTGAGGGAAACTTAGAATGTCCATAATTTGGGAGGTGAGCGACATTGGAACCTCAAAATAGCTGCGTTGACCTACAAATCCGCCGTAGAATGCCCAGTCTAAGTTTCGTTGTGCTACATGGTGCCGTTTGTGAGCAATCGATGCTTCGTACATACAAACAAACAGAAAACGGAATCCAACTTAGATTTATAGTATATATATATATATATATATATATATATATAAAAATATATATATTATATATGACAAATAGAAAAGATAACGGACCGCACCTGGGTCAAATAGCAACAAGGATGTTGATATTGAATCTTATCATAGAATGTATGAATGTATACTCATGTAGGAGTGATATGATCAAAACTATATGAGCTCTAAGTGAAACTAATGATATGTAGAACTGGCCAGAACTAGACACAACTTATATACAATGGATAGCTGGTATTATGAACTAAAATCAAAACAACTGCTATGCCAATAAAATAAACATTAATACAATTATACAATTATAAAGGCATAAAATGTAAAAAGTCCAAAAACTTAGCATGAATAGTCCAAAGTTCACTGTAACCCCAATGGGCTCAGGTTGGAAATCCTCTGGATACTGGTAGCCTTCTTCGTGGGTTCAACCACCTCCTTCAATGAAACCTGGATAGAAAAAGAAGAAAAAACGCCCGATCCTGGTGTATTATGAGTGACATCATTTTAATTGTTTGGACAAAATACAAATTTGCACTAACAAACATCCGTATTATTAAAGCATTGTATGAGTACACTCATGCTCTAACATGCTCTCCTGGACGCTGCTCCGTCGGATCTGACGTGGTGTGTCCTCCTTGGAGCCTCCACTGTCTGTGTCTCCCAGGAGAAAATCCTCTGGCAACACGCGGTAGCTGTTAATGGTTCCACCTCAGTGTTCCCGGTCAGTCACAGCTTGCAGCCTCCTGCACCCGGCGTCATGAGTGAAGTGTGATAAAACGACAAATAGCAGTAGAATAATGCGTTTCTTCAGTCTTGGCTGATTTCAGCAGGGGATGACAATACCCAATACTGATAGGATTTATATAGTCCCAAAGTCCAACTGAAAACTAGCATAATAGCTATCAGATGTTTTTGTTAACTCTAATCTAATGTAAAAAACGGTCTATGGGACCTAGCTGAATGTAGAGGGGCTATACTGGTATAATTACCTCTAAAATATACATGAAAACAGAGTGCATAATTTACAACTAATCATATTAATTAATTATACATAATTAATAATACATTAATTATATTTATGGGTATTTCCTACTGGCATCCATACAGGTAAATAAAAATATAGATCATCTGGATAAACTATGTTTTATTTTACATGTATTGAGGCTAGTAGAAAATACCCATAAATTGTAAGGAATCTGGGAACACGTCCTTTGTGACGTTTTCCACCCTTACCGGGCGCTGCACCTCCAATCTGGCACCAGCGTGTGCGCGCATCCCGCTATTCTTACAGAGCGCGCACGCAGGCGCAGCTCTTCTAGGTTGCCACTGAGTTTAGCTCCGCCCCCTCGGACGCACCGCACTTTTCTCTCACGCGGTGCGCACACGTGACGCCGTGCACCGCTCCCTGGCTGCGTGGCAAGTCTTCTTATTGCCCACTTGTCTCCTGCAGCCAATCTCTGCCTCTGCAGAGGCCACGCCTCCGTTCCGCCCCCTGCCTCATTGGATCCGGTCTGCTATAAATGCCTTGTTCATTCACTCCTGCTTTGCTGAGCATAACTGGTTGTAGCCTTGAGCTCCTGCGTTTGTTGTGCCTTGCTCCTGTCTTGTCTTTCTTGCAGTTTGGATTCCACGTGTACTATCCCGGCTTGACTTCTGAACCCCTCTAGATATCGACCCCAGCTTACCCTCAACTCTGTGTTTCTCTCCAACCCAGACCATGGCTATACAGACTTCTACAATTCTGACCTGTCCAACCCCAGACCACGGCTTAACGGACTTTGACAATTCTGACCTCTCCATCCCAAGACCTTGGCAAGTATCAGGACTAACCCACTCTCTCCAACCCAGATCCGGCTACGTTGACAATCCGCCTGCCATGAAGCTTCCCAGTCAAGGACCTTCTTCCTTCCAGATCAGTATGACATCATCTATATAGCGGCGCCAGAGAACCAGGTTTGCACCATAACGATTATTGTTGAAAATGAAATCCTCCTCCGAAGCTCCCATTATGGGGTTGGCATAACTTGGTGACAGTCATTAGGGTAGTGCCTTAGGCTTATCAACTCTATGCAGTTGTTATGAAAATCCTTTTAGGAAGTGTGGGATTGGACTCATTTAAACATAATTGGCACAGTCATTAGCATATCTCTCAGCTGGGTACCGGAGATGTGCTCCTTTATCAGCACAGGCTTGTGTCTCTAATCTATAGGGAGGGATAAATGTCTCTCTCTCTCTAAACAATCCTCGAAATTCCAGGAAACGGATTTGGGCTGGTTCACCCTTCTCTACTGCTGGGATTTAAATGCATTCATGTTTCTGCCTAATCTCCTGACAGCTGTTTGTGGTGGGGACGGCTATTCTTTCAAACTGATTCACATTGTTTTCATTTATCATTTTTTGGATGATGAGTCATTTAAAAGAGGAGAGGGCGAGTGAGGCAGAATTATAGGGTTTTACACAAACGTTTTATGCAATGGGCTAATGTGATACCTACAGTATAGACAAACTGAGTTATGTATATTGGTGATAGTTAATTGATCATTTTATATTGCATTCATTAGGGATGTGGTCATTATTTTTTCAAGGTCCATTATCACATTTATCATACAATGTTCAATTATATTTTTGGGCTTCAAATTGCACATATTGTGATCTGTATGAGGGATATTGCATCTTAAGCAAGTTTAGACACAACTTCACAATGTTATTATATATAAACCTCACTCCAAGATTCAAATGATCAAGACTGTTTGATCACAAACTGACACGTAATAAAGTTAAATCTAATGACAATAATTATCTGACAATTTCAGTTCTGTCTTTCCATTTTTTCCCCCAACAGACCCTAATCAGCCTGGCGGTGTTTGTAAGGCCTCGTCCAGGGTGGGTAGAGTCGCGCTGGCACTCCAGCGCTGCGCCCTGATCGGCTGTACTTTTCCTGGCTGGCAAGGTGCGCGCGCATCTGGGGGCGTGGCCTCTACGTCACGGAGCTGGTTCGCCCTCATTGGGCGAACCGCTCACGTGAGGCGCTTTCGAGCGGCAAATTCAAATTTGCTCGCTCGGCAAGCGGTCCTCACACAGGACACATGCATTGTTGCAACGTGTCTGCCGTGAGCGTGCGCGCCCACTCAGCGCCACCCTGGACGAGCCCTAAGAAGAGAGGTCGCAGACAATGCAAGAGTAGAAGGAACCATTGTGCTAAAGATTTATAAGAAAGGGTATATTCTTTATCTTATTGACTGGCGACAATGTCAGAAATGTATCTTTTAAAAGGACGGCATTTTAAAACATTTTCAGAAAAATATTCAGAGCAGGAACAGCTTTCAGAGATTGGGGATGTGATTAACAAGAATACACAACAAACTACCTAAATAAACTCCCTACAAGCGCTAACCTAAACCAACCAATGTAAGGTGCAATTAAACTAAATAATGATAATGGAGTGAAACATAACATGTGGATAAACCAGTGGGATGTGATATAAAATGTGACTGGAAAAGAAGAGCTGCCAAGGGGAACCTCATAAAACAGATACTCCCAGGACCTGTTGGACAATACAACAAACACAAAATATGCGTTCCCCGGCGCTATAACTGTGACATAAAGTCCAAAGTACCGTAGTCCAAATGTCAGTCCATAGATACTGGACGGACTCCGGATTCAGATGTTGGATTCTCCAAGGTAAGTCTTTGATGAATGAAAGTGTCCTTGTGTGGTATCTCCGTGGGTAGTCCTGGGAAATAAACAAAGGACACACCAATTACGCAGTACCTAAAACAAGGACACTTATCTAGAACTTAAACAACCCTACTTACAAGAAATCAATCTTGCTCAGGCAGGGGATAGAATCTGTGCTTGTGCCACGTCTTCACCTCGATCATTCACGGACCCCACGTGGTCTGACCGGATGGTTCCCCTCCAGATGGTATTCGGGGCTCACGGAGCACGCCAATGACAATGACACCCGATGAGGAAGGGAAGGACACAGCCTAGTGTAATATGTAACTACACTTTGATTCACAATAAAAACAAAACCACCCACACTTACAATGTGAAAGTGGTATCTGATCAACTCACGAATACCGTCCGCAACCTGTATCCTACCCGCAGTGCCCGGAGACCAACTACACAGCGTGTACATGAACGCTCGCGGCTTGCTGGTGGTGATGTCAGTGACACGCGTCTCTCTTCCGGCGTTGGGCGGCTACGGTGGCGGGATAGGCACACACAACACTAAGCTGTCCCGCCACGTAGCCGCCTGACGCCGGAAGAGAGACGCGTGTCACCCGCGCCGCAAACACAAGGCCACGTACCTCAATGAGGATGGCCCTAGAGAGCACGATGGCGCGGCCGAGTTTCGGAGCCAATTTGTAATTTTGTCTCGCTACGGCCGGGTCACATGCGTAGTTCAGCCAATGAGGGCGGACCGCCCATGCGATGTCATGGGCCCGCCTCCCAGTCGTGTCTCCTCCTACAGATCCCACAGGACTCGGATCGCCTCTGCATCATGCGCGCGACGCCATGCGCTCCGAGGCCGCACATACTACACCCGAGGCCGATCAGTGCAACAGTTAATACTGTTAGGTATTAATTAGTACTGTTATATAACAGTGCAGCGGTTATTAATGCTGTTAGGTATTAATTAGTACTGTTATATAACAGTGCAGCGGTTATTAATACTGTTAGCTATTAATTAGTACTGTTATATAACAGTGCAGCGGTTATTAAT
>WSYH01000261.1:0-67280 GCA_036426205.1 Ascaphus truei
TTGGGGTTGGGGAATGAGAAGTATGGAGCATAGCAATTCTCTCGCAATCAAGCAGCATTCAGATGATAAATTGAAGACACAGGATAAAGGGGAACAACAGTTTATAAACCTTTTGTGCCCTATCCTTAACATTGAGTGCCGTGGATTGGTTTTCAATTACCTACAGCCACTCGTTAACGTGGGAACACTTTTTGACACATGCCCCCCTGCTAGTTGGTATATGCGCAGTTGAGCTCTGGGGTCCCATTTCTATAACCCCTCCTCGATATCAGGAATGCCAGCCAGTCTACCAAACGGAATATCTGGCAGGAAACCCTTTGTTGTGAGGTGTGAAATGGAACACTTGACGACTGCTCTGGTTTGAGTAATCTCCACCCTCATGCAAACAGTGGAGGTGACAAAGTCCTTTGAAACATACTCAAGTCCTTGACATTGGGTCGCCTTTCTGGCCATATGCTACCCTGGTATGCAAAGGAATTTCCTCTGGGTTTTACCCATACCTTGAAATACAGTATGTTGGATAAAACATGAACATATTAAAATATCCGGTTCCGTTAGGTCCAGCCAGTCCAAACTTCCCAGTTCTCAATGCCGAAACTGGGACACCCTATGGTCCAATTTGCGACGTGCTACGACCTGGGGAACCGGAGATACACAAATACCCGTAAAACCGTTTTACATTTTAATGCACAAATCTCCGCTGTAAATTAAATCACGGTTTTTCACTAAATCCCCATTGAAAATAACGGGCTTCGCCGCCATAGACTTTCAATGGCAAACCGCCGCCATTGGCGGCTATGGGAATTCCCGCCATAGACTTTCAACGGGGCGATGCCGCCGTTGAAGTCAAAGGGAGTTTTCCGCCTTAGCCGGTCAATGGGGTTTGGCCGCCATTGGAGTCTATGGGAAAAGTCCCGAACTTTCAAGGGGGTCCATACTCCGTCGGGTTGGTCCAAGAGGGTCAAGGATGGTTCTGCAGCGATGCCGGAGCAGTGGCTACAGATACCCCAAACCCCGATCCTCTGGGCCCTCCGGAACTGGAGCTATGGAACACCAAAATTTAGCTTTTGACACTTAGCCGTTTTCCTGAGCCGGTTCTGCCGCCGCCATTGGAACCTATGGCGTGGCCCGCTCTTATTGGTTCGACCCTTATCGGGGGTCCAGGATACGGGGACCCGGTTGTGGTCGAGTGGGGGGAAGTCTAGGAACTAGGGACAGAAAGAATTTTATTCCTAGGGGCCCTAGAACTGTTTATTCCCACGCCACTTGTCGTTGAACTTGACTTGTTAGTGATCAAAGCTCTCCTATTGAAAATGTATCCGCTTTGCGGTTAAGCGGTTTGGACGGCAGCCAACTCGTTCCTGGAAAGCTCTTTCAAGGATTTCTCCATTGAAGTCAATGAGCCCATTGACTTACAATGGGAAACTGCCGCTCTCCCTCTCGGACGCCATCTGCTGGTCTTCTCAGGAACAGGACTCCACAGCAAGATTCGCCATTGAAATACATGGAGCTCTAATGGCGGCCTATGGACCCTGCAAAATGGTGCCTGAAAAGGCGGGAAAATTTACACAAAGAGCTATAATCATTAAAGGACTATTAACCCTTGTGTTCCCGGATGGAACCTAGTGTGTGTGTGATGCAGACACTGCCTAAACCAGATGTTACAACAGAACAGGGGAACAGGGAATACACATTTACATGTCATAACGGGTAAAATCACAATCCTGGGCCTCAGCCCAGTTAACCTCTTGTCTCCCTGGTAGGGTCAGGGGATGGCCAAATGCGGTGTAACTTCTTTAATACCGGGCCACCCCCTTTCTCCCTCTACAGAGACTGATCCAAAAAGACCCATAGCAGTAATTGCTGCAAAAGGGGCTCCTACCAAGTAGTGACTTAAGGGGCTGCATACTAATGCAACATAGGCATTTCCTTTTGTACATTTCCTTTGCTGACATTTAACCTCCTACTTATATAACAGTTCAGTTTAATCACTATAGTTTTGTAGCTTATAATAAAAATAGTTTGTTTGACAAAATACGCATACATTATTTGTAATTCAACAACATGGGACATTATGGGGGGGGGGCGAATACTTCTGCAAACCACTGTATGTGGGTGTGTGTGGCACAGTCAGACTGTCCCTCTCCCTCTCACCTGCAGGACTCTCCCGTCAGAGGTGCCCAGGTGCCCGATGGTCAGTCTTTCCTGGGATGTGACGTACACGGACGTGAAGAGCACCCCATCCATGTGTCCATTAAATAAATCCATGTGGTACAAGGGCAGGTCCACGAGCGTGGGGACATTCCAACAGCTGCGGTCAGGTACAGGGGCCGACAGGTTCTGGGGTCAGAAATCAGATCACCAAATTAGAGGTCAAACCGACAGGGGTCAGAGGTAAAATGGTCACCTCATTGTGTCACTGTTCCATGTCCCCCCCCTCCTGTCTCGGGTCCCCCCCTCCTGTCCCAGGTCCCCCCCCCTACTGTCCCGGGTCCCCTCCATCTGTTTCTGGGTCCCCCCCCCCCCCTTGCCGTGGGTCCCTCCTGCCCTGGGTCCCCCCCTCCTGCCCGCCCTGATATCAGGAGTCAAATCTGGGCTTTTAAAGGACACGCAGACAGTTTATTATGAAGAGTAAATCAACACCGGTC
The DNA here is from genome assembly GCA_036426205.1 of Ascaphus truei. Lineage (NCBI taxonomy): Eukaryota > Metazoa > Chordata > Amphibia > Anura > Ascaphidae > Ascaphus > Ascaphus truei. Next base: position 2,649 of record WSYH01000261.1, read on the forward strand.
TGAACTGTTCCTCCCCCCACCAAGAAATCCATATACTGACAGCGTCCCCTCCTCGTCACACCCCCTCCTCCATACCCTGGGCCCCCCCCCCCTTCCCTCACATTATAGGGGCAGTACATCTCAGGCTGGAAGTAGGTGCAGCCCCCTAGCCGCGCTCGGACTCCACGTTACTGCAGCACTTTTTCATGCTGCGGTAGGATGGACATGTTGATGAGGTTGAGCGGGAAGGCGCAGAGCGCTGACCTCCTGCGGGGACGCTGCTCTGGCGGGTCGCTCTGCGCAACTAGCTGCAACAGCACAAGGTCTTCAGGGTTTCATCCCAGTTTCCCCCGCCAACGAATCTCCCACAGGGGCCACGTGCGCTGCTCAGGATGTTTGAAGTTCTCCGTTGGCATCAGCGGCTCCGCGCTCCGCCGCCGGCGCTTTGGCTCAAACCTGCACTCGAGAACCAGCTTCCTGGTAACTAGAGGAGGAGAGAGAGGGGGGTAGAGAGAGTGAGGAGGGGCGCTAGAGAGACAGCGAGGTGGGGGTGTAGAAAGAGAGCGAGGGAGGGCGTAAAAAGCGAGGGGTGTACAAGAGAGCGAGGGGGGTGTAGAAAGAAACCGAGCGCGGGCGTAGAAAGAGAGCGGGGGCGTAAGAGACGAGGATGAGGCAGAGAGTGAGGAGGGCTGTGAGAGATGGGGTGTAAGAAGTGAGGGGCGTAAAGAGAAAGCAGAGGGGGCTGTAGAGAACCACGAGGGGGCATAGAGAGCGCGAGGGGGCATAGAGAGAGCGGGGGCATAGAGCACGAGGGCAAAGATAGCGCATGGCTAGAGAGCGCCACGGGGGCATAGAGAGCGCAAGGGGGCATGAGAGAGCACGAGGAGCATAGAGCAGAGCACGAGGGGGGGCATAGAGAGAGAGCATAGGGGAACGTGTGATGAGAGCACGAGGGGAGCATAGAGATATGAGCGCGAGGGGTCATGAGAGAGCGAGGGGTCATAGATAGCAGGGGGGCATAGAGAGCAGGGAAGGCATAGAGTGCCCAAAAGTGCGTATAGAAAGCGAGGGGGCATAAGAGAGAGAGGAGCACAAGTTGGAGCGTAGAGAGAGAGATGAAGGGGGGCATAAGAGAGAGGAGGGGCGTAGAAGAGAGGAGGAGAGCGGGCCTAGAGCACACGAGGGGGAGGCGTAGAGAGAACGCATTGGGTGTGAGAGACGAGGGAAGGCATAGAGAATGAGAGAGTGTGAGGGGGTACAGACAGATAGGATGAGGGCATAGAGAGGAAGGAGGGCGTAGAGGAGCGCGAGGTGGGCGCATAGAGAGAGAGCAATGGGGCTACGAGCGCGAGGGTCATAGAGAGAGCGAGGGTCAAGATGCAGGGGGGGCATAGAGAGCATGGGAGGCATAGAGTGCCCAAAAGTGGCGTAGAGAGCGAGGGGGGGCAATAGAGAGAGAGAGAGCACAAGGTGGAGCGTAGAGGTGAGATGAAGGGGGGGCATGAGAGAGGATGAGGGATCGAGAGGAGAGGAGAGAGAGAGAGAGAGAGAGGGGTGGGGCCTAGGAGCACACGGGGGGAGGCTAGTAGAGAACGCATGGGGGGTAGCGAGAGCGAGGAATGCATAGAGATGAGAGAGTGTGAGGGGGGCACAGACAGATAGGAGAGGGCATAGAGAGAGGAAGGAGGGCGTAGAGAGACGCGAGGTGGGGCCATAGAGAGAGAGCAATGGGGCGTAGAGTGAGAGGGGCGCATGAGAGAACGCACGGGCGTAGAGAGATCATGAGGGGGCATAGAGAGAGCACGAGGGGGTTATAGAAGGAGGGGCATACAGAGGAAGGAGAGCAAGAGAGAGAGAGAGCACGAGGGGGCGTAGAGAGAGGACGGGGCGTAGAGAGCGCAAGGGGGGTGTAGAGAGAGGAAGGGCGGTAGAGAGAGCGCAAGGAGCGTAGAGAGAGCGCAAGGAGCGGCGTAGAGAGAGAATGAGGGGGCGGAGAGAGAGCGCGAGGGGGCATAGAGAGATATAGCGAGAGGATCGTGAGGGCGTAGGGAGAGCGTGAGGGGGCGTAGAGAGCGTGAGGGGGGCGTAAGAGCGTGAGGTGCATAGAGGCGAGCAAGAGGCAAGAGCGAGGTCGTAGAGAGAGAAAGAGAGAGCGCAAGGCGTAAGAGAGAGTCGGAGGGGGGTCATGTAGAGAGAGCCGCAAAGGGGTTGACATAGAGACTCAAAGGTGCGTAGAGCAAAGAAGGCAGTGGGGGCGTAGAGAGAGTGAGGGGGGGGGCGTACGAAGAGAGCGAGGGTAGGAGCGTAGAGAGGCAAGGGGGGCATAGAGAGAGCAATGGGGGCAGAGATAGAGAGGAGAGGGGGCATAGAGTAGAGAGGGTGGCCTAGAGAGAGAGTGCGATGGGAGTGGTAGTAGAGAGATGCGCGCAGGGGTGCAGAGAAGAGCCTCGAAGGGGGCAGACGCAAAGAAGAGGTCGGGGTAAGAAGAGCAGAGGGGCAAAGAGAGCAGAGGGTAGTAAAAAACAGAGAGCACGGAGGGGAGGGCGTAAAGAGAGGCGAGAGGGGGCATAGAGAGAGAATGAGGGGGCATAGAGTGCAAAGGGGGCGTAGAGAGAAGGAAGGCGGGTGTTGAGAGAGAGGGGGTGCATATAGAGAGAAAGCACGACTGGGGGCATATAGATAGAGAGTGCAAGGTGGCTTAGACAGAGAGCGCGAGGGGGAGGCGTAGAGAGAGAGAGCGAGGAAGAGAGAGAGAGAGTGAGGTGAAGAAGCGAGAGAGAGATGGGGGGTGCATAGGGAGAGTAAGAAGGGGTGTAGAGAAGCGCGAACGGCGTAGAGAGAGGGAAGGGTGGGTAACGATGAGGAGTGGGCGGGTATACACGAGAATGAGTGGGTGTGAGTGAGAGAGGGAGTGGTGTGGGTTGAGCGGGGGTGGTAAAAATAGGGAGTGGGTAACGAGTGAGGGAGTAGAGAGAGGTATGGGGGGGGTAGAGTGAGAGAGGGAGTGGGGGAGATAGCGAGAGAGAAGGAGTGGGGGAGGTAGAGAGAGGGGGGGGTAAGAGTGTAAGGGGTATCGAGAGAGTGGGCACAGGATTGTAAGCATACCCAAGCTGACACCTCTTCTCAATCCCCATGCCCCCCTCCTCCTCACACCTCCCACTCCTCTTACCTTCCTCATCTCCCCTCCTTGCGCTCAGCGCACCACCCCTGTGATAGGCTGTGCCCCCGGCTCCTCTAGCTGCACCGTCAGGAAGTAGAACAAGTATCAGTGCGGAGGTGTGCAGATAGCGGATGGGGTAGGAGGTCCCTGAACTGGGGGAGCACCGTCAGTGACTGAAACCCGTCCACGAAGCCGTCCTCATGAAGAAGCAGGCGGCCGAACCGCACGTGACGCCGGACTTAACTTCCAGCCACGAGGGAATCCACTGACGAGGCCAGGAAGAAATAGACCGCGTGTCTATGGTCACCACTGTGAGAAGGGTCCCCAGTGGGCTGTGCACACAGTCCGCGCACAGAAGAGGGGAGTTCTCACTCCATCTTGTTGAACAGACACTTGGAGTCGGCGATCTTGCGGCCCTAGTTGGTGCAGAAGGCAGAGTCCGCGAGAGACCGCAGCTGTACAAGATGTCCTCTTCTGTGTCCAGTACAAAGGACTCGGCTCTCTGTGTCCTCGGGCTGGTCCGGCGGGCGCTGCCCATCTTACACTGGGAGACACTGGGAGCACTGGGAGCTTTTGGTAGTCCATGTGGTGCACGCTCTGCAGGATTCAGGTCGGAGCCGTGCAGAAACTTGCAGGTGGTTGGTGATGGCCACGAAGACCAAGGGCTCCTGCCCATCCTTGGAGATCAGGTTCTAATGGGTCCGGGGCCACATATTTAGGGAGATCGTACCGGAGGGTGGGGTCCAGAGAGGAGCTTGCGGGGTCATCTGAGCACTTCCAGGGGTATGCCAGGTGCACCCAGGAAAGAAGGAGAGGGCAGGAGAAGAGGGGCAGAGGCTGCCCATCATGGTGAGGGAATGGCACACTTTCTGACTTCAACCCAGCGCGGGGCACAGTGACACAAGGGAGGGGCGTCTATAATATGGGACCTGGATAGAGGGAGAATTTGAGGAGCAGAATGTCCTGCCCTAGAGGTGCCATGCTGTGTATCTGTGCTCCTGCCCTAGCAGTGCCAGGAGTGTACCTGCACCGAGTCTGTCCTAGAGTGCCTTGCTGTGTATCTGTGCCAGTCCTTTCCTAGCAGTGCCAGAAGTGTACCTACACCAGTCCTGTCCTAGAGGTGCCATGCTGTGTATCTGTGCCAGTCCTGCCCTAGCATCCAGAAGTGTACTACACCAGTCCTGTCCTAAGGTGCCATGCTGTGTATCTGTGCCAGTTCCTGTCCTAGCTTGCCAGGAGTGTACTTCACCAGTCCCTGTACTACATTGTCCAGGCTGTGTATCTGTGCCAGTCCTGTCCTGCAGTCCCAGAAGTGTCCCTGCCCAGTCTTGTCTTGTCCTAGAGGGTGCATGCTGTGTATCTGTGCCGTCCTGCCATGCAGTGCCAGGAGTGTACTTGCACCAGTCCTGCCCTAGAGGTGCCAACTGTGTATCTGTGCCAGTCCTGCAGAGGTGCCAGGCTGTGTATCTGTGCCAGTCCTGCCCTAGAGGTGCCAGGCTTGTATCTGTGCCAGTCCTGCCCAAGAGGTGCCAGGCTGTGTATCTGTGGCCATTCTGCCCTAGAGTTGCCAGGCTGTGTATCTGTGCCAGCCTGCCCTAGAGGCAGGTGCCAGGCTCTGAAATCAAGTCCTAACTGTACAGGGCTCCCTTAAAGCCAAAGAGGTTCTGTGTGAGTATGTGCGGGGGGAGGGCTCAGCGTGCCCACATGCCAGTGCGGGTTTCGAGGGCGACAGCATGCCCACTTACCAGTTGCAGGACCGGGCGACGCATGGGCCGTTGAGGGGGGCCCGCGTGCTAGTGTTCTAGTGGCACGTATTTCACATGCATGTGACCTGGTCCCTCCCATGTCGGCGCGTCTTGCGATCCCCGCCACCAGCCCATTTCATAGCTCGCACGCCCCCTCCTATTTACCTCCCTCTTTCCATTTTTTTTTCTCCCCTCCGTCTCACTCTCCCACCCTCCATTAAATACCCCTCTCACTCAATCCCTGGCCCCTGCTCACATGTATTTCTCCCACTGCTCCTCAACTTATCACTCCCCCTCCCTCCCCCCCGTCAATTACCCCACCCTCCTCAATCCCTCCTCACACTCATTCCTTATTCCCCCCTCCTGTCTCGGGTCCCCCCCTCCTGTCCCAGGTCCCCCCCCCTACTGTCCCGGGTCCCCTCCATCTGTTCTGGGTCCCCCCCCCCTCCTGCCGTGACAGTAGGGGGGGGACCTGGACAGGAGGGGGGGACCCGAGACAGGAGGGGGGGGACATGGAACAGTGACACAATGAGGTGACCATTTTATCCTCTGACCCCTGGCGGTTTGACCTCTAATTTGGTGATCTGATTTCTGACCCCAGAACCTGTCGGCCCCGTACCTGACCGCAGCTGTTGGAATGTCCCCACGCTCGTGGACCTGCCCTTGTACCACATGGATTATTTATGGACACATTGATGGGGTGCTCTTCACGTCCGTTACGTCACATCCCAGGAAAAGACTGACATCGGCGACCTGGGCCCTCTGACGGGAGAGTCCTGCAGGTGATGAGGGAGAGGGACGTCTGACTGTGCCACACACCACCCACATACATTGGTTTGCAGAAGTATTCGCCCCCCCCCATAATGTCCCATGTTGTTGAATTACAAATAATGTATGCGTATTTTGTCAAACAGAACTATTTTATTCTAAGCTACAAAGCTGTAGTGATTAAACTGAACTGTTATATAAGTAGGAGGTAAATGTCAGCAAAGGAAATGTACAAAAGGAAATGCCTATTTGCATTATAATGCAGCCCCTTAAGTCACTACTTGGTAGGAGCCCTTTGCAGCAATTACTGCTATGGGTCTTTTTGGATCAGTCTCTGTAGAGGGAGAAAGGGGGTGGCCCGGTATTAAGAAGTTACACCGCATTGGCCATCCCCTGACCCTACCAGGGAGACAAGAGGTTAACTGGGCTGAGGCCCAGGATGTGATTTTACCCGTTATGACATGTAAATGTGTATTCCCTGTTCCCCTGTTCTGTGTTGTAACATCTGGTTTAGGCAGTGTATGCTCAACACACCACTAGGTTCCATCCGGGAACACAAGGGTTAATAGTCCTTAATATTATAGCTCTTTGTGGGTATTTCCCGCTTTTCCCCGGGTCCCCTCCATCTGTTCTGGGTCCCCCCCCCCTCCTGCCGTGGGTCCCTCCTGCCCTGGGTCCCCCCCTAACAGATGAGGGGACCCGGGACAGTAGGGGGGGGACCTGGACAGGAGGGGGGGACCCGAGACAGGAGGGGGGGGACATGGAACAGTGACACAATGAGGTGACCATTTATCCTCTGACCCCTGCGGTTTGACCTCTAATTTGGTGATCTGATTTCTGACCCCAGAACCTGTCGGCCCCGTACCTGACCGCAGCTGTTGGAATGTCCCCACGCTCGTGGACCTGCCCTTGTACCACATGGATTATTTATGGACACATTGATGGGGTGCTCTTCACGTCCGTTACGTCACATCCCAGGAAAGACTGACATCGGCACCTGGGCACCTCTGACGGGAGGAGTCCTGCAGGTGATGAGGGAGAGGGGACAGTCTGACTGTGCCACACACACCCACATACATTGGTTTGCAGAAGTATTCGCCCCCCCCCCATAATGTCCCAGTTGTTGAATTACAAATAATGTATGCGTATTTTGTCAAACAGAATATTTTATTCTAAGCTACAAAGCTGTAGTGATTAAACTGAACTGTTATATAGTAGGAGGTTAATGTCAGCAAAGGAAATGTACAAAAGGAAATGCCTATTTGCATTATAATGCAGCCCCTTAAGTCACTACTTGGTAGGAGCCCTTTTGCAGCAATTACTGCTATGGGTCTTTTTGGATCAGTCTCTGTAGAGGGAGAAAGGGGGTGGCCCGGTATTAAGAAGTTACACCGCATTGGCCATCCCCTGACCCTACCAGGGAGACAAAGGTTAACTGGGCTGAGGCCCAGGATGTGATTTTACCCGTTATGACATGTAAATGTGTATTCCCTGTTCCCCTGTTCTGTGTTGTAACATCTGGTTTAGGCAGTGTATGCTCAACACACCACTAGGTTCCATCCGGGAACACAAGGGTTAATAGTCCTTTAATATTATAGCTCTTTGTGGGTAATTTCCCGCTTTTCCTGCCCTGGGTCCCCCCCTCCTGCCCCGGGCCCCTGTATATCAGGAGTAAATCTGGGCTTTTAAAGGACACGCAGGACAGTTTATTATAGAAGAGTAAATAGCAACCGGTCTGAACTGTTCCCTCCCCCCACCCAAGAAATCCATATACTGACAGCGTCCCCCTCCTCGTCACACCCCCTCCTCCATACCCTGGGCCCCCCACCCCTTCCCTCACATTATAGGGGCAGTACATCTCAGGCTGGAAGTAGTGCAGCCCCCTTAGCCGCCGCTCGGACTCCACGTTACTGCAGCACTTTTTCATGCTGCGGTAGATGGACATGTTGATGAGGTTGAGCGGGAAGGCGCAGAGCGCTGACCTCCTGCGGGGACGACTGCTCTGCGGGTCGCTCTGCGCAAAGGCTGCGAACAGCACAAGGTCTTCAGGGTTCAATCCCAGTTCCCCCGCCAACGAATCTCCCACAGGGGCCACGTGCGCTGCCTGCAGGATGTTGAAGTTCTCCGTTGGCATCAGCGGCTCCGCGCTCCGCCGCCGGCGCTTTGGCTCAAACCTGCACTCGAGAACCAGCTCCTGGTAACTGAGAGGAGGGAGAGGAGAGGGGGGGTAGAGAGAGTGAGGGAGGGGGCATAGAGAGACAGAGCGAGGTGGGGGGTGTAGAAAGAGAGCGAGGGAGGGCGTAGAAAGAGCGAGGGGGTGTACAAAGAGAGCGAGGGGGGGTGTAGAAAGAAACCGAGCGCGGGCGTAGAAAGAGAGCGGGGGCGTAGAGAGCGAGGATGAGGCAGAGAGTGAGGAGGGCTGTAGAGAGCGATGGGGGTGTAGAGAGAGTGAGGGAGCGTAAAGAGAAAGCAAGAGGGGGGGCGTAGAGAGACCACGAGGGGGGCATAGAGAGCGCGAGGGGGCCATAGAGAGAGCGAGGGGGCATAGAGCGCGAGGGGGCATAGAGAGCGCAAGGGGGCATAGAGAGAGCACGGGGGAGCATAGAGAGAGCACGAGGGGGGGCATAGAGAGAGAGCATAAGGGGAACGTGTAGAGAGAGCACGAGGGGAGCATAGAGAGATAGAGCGCGAGGGGTCATAGAGAGAGCGAGGGGTCATAGATAGCAGGGGGGGCATAGAGAGCAGGGGAAGGCATAGAGTGCCCAAAAGTGCGTAGAGAAGCGAGGGGGGCATAGAGAGAGAGAGAGCACAAGGTGGAGCGTAGAGAGAGAGATGAAGGGGGGCGTAGAGAGAGAGGAGGGGGCGTAGGAGAGAGAAGAGAGGAAGGCGGCCCCTAGAGCACACGAGGGGGACGTGAGAGAAGCTTGGTGGGTTAGAAGAGCGAGGGAAGGCATAGAAATAAGAAGGTGTGAGGGGGTACAGACAGATAGGATGAGGGCATAGAGAGAGGAAGGAGGGCGTAGAGAGAGCGCGAGGTGGGGCGCATAGAGAGAGAGCAATGGGGCATAGAGCGCGAGGGGTCATAGAGAGAGCGAGGGGTCATAGATAGCAGGGGGGGCATAGAGAGCAGGGGAAGGCATAGAGTGCCCAAAAGTGGCGTAGAGAAAGCGAGGGGGGGCATAGAGAGAGAGAGAGCACAAGGTGGAGCGTAGAGAGTGAGATGAAGGGGGGGCATAGAGAGAGAGGAGGGGGCATAGAGAGAGAGAGAGAGAGAGAGAGGAAGGTGGGCCTAGAGCACACGAGGGGGAGGCGTAGAGAGAACGCATGGGGGGTGTAGCGAGAGCGAGGGAAGGGCATAGAGAATGAGAGAGTGTGAGGGGGGCACAGACAGATAGGAAGAGGGCATAGAGAGAGGAAGGAGGGCGTAGAGAGAGCGCGAGGTGGGGCGCATAGAGAGAGAGCAATGGGGCGTAGAGTGAGAGGGGGCATAGAGAGAACGCACGGGGGCGTAGAGAGATCATGAGGGGGCATAGAGAGAGCACGAGGGGGGTATAGAGAAAGGAGGGGGGCATACAGAGAGGAAGGAGAGCATAGAGAGAGAGAGAGCACGAGGGGGGCGTAGAGAGAGGACGGGGCGTAGAGAGAGCGCAAGGAGTGGTGTAGAGAGAGGAAGGGGGCGTAGAGAGAGCGCAAGGAGCGTAGAGAGAGCGCAAGGAGCGGCGTAGAGAGAGCATGAGGGGGCGGAGAGAGAGCGCGAGGGGGCATAGAGAGATATAGCGAGAGGAGCGTGAGGGGGGCGTAGGGAGAGCGTGAGGGGGGCGTAGAGAGCGTGAGGGGGGCGTAGAGAGCGTGAGGGGGCATAGAGAGCGAGCAAGAGGGCAAGAGCGAGGGTCGTAGAGAGAGAAAGAGAGAGCGCAAGGCGTAGAGAGAGAGAGCGTGAGGGGGGGCATGGAGAGAGAGCGCAAAGGGGTTGACATAGAGAGCTCAAAGGGGGCGTAGAGCAAAGAGAGAGCAAGTGGGGGCGTACGAGAGAGATTGAGGGGGGCGTGACGAGATGATAGAGAGCGAGGGTAGGGCGTAGAGAGGGCAAGGGGGGCATAGAGAGAGCAAGGGGGGCAGAGATAGAGAGGAAGGGGGCATAGAGAGAGAGGGGGGGCATAGAGAGAGAGTGCGATGGGAGGTGTAGAGAGAGAGCGCGCGAGGGGTGACAGAGAGAGAGCTCGAAGGGGGGGCAGAGCAAGAGAGAGGTCAAGGGGGGCATAAAGAGAGAGCAAGGGGGCGTAAAGAGAGAGCAAGGGGATGTAAATAGAGAGCACGAGGGGAGGGCGTAAAGAGAGCGAGAGGGGCATAGAGAGAGAACGAGGGGGCATAGAGTGCGAAGGGGGCGTAGAGAGAAAGGAAGGCGGGGTGTAGAGAGAGAGGGGGTGCATAGAGAGAGAAAGCACGACTGGGGGCATTGTAGAGAAGTGAGCAAGGTGGGCGGAGAACAGAGAGCGCGGGAGGGGAGGCGTAGAGAGAGAGAGCGAGGGGAAGAGAGAGAGAGAGTGAGGGGAAGAGAGCGAGAGAGAGATGGGGGGTGCATAGGGAGAGTAGAAGGGGGTGTAGAGAAAGCGCGAACGGCGTAGAGAGAGAGGGAGTGGGTAACGAGTGAGGGAGTGGGCGGGTAACAGAGATGAGTGGCCAGTGTAAGAGAAAGGGATGGATGGGTTAGAGAGGGGGGGGTAGAAAAAGAGGGAGTGGGTAACGAGTGAGGGGGTAGAGAGAGGTAGTGGGGGGGTAGAGTGAGAGAGGGAGTGGGGGAGATAGCGAGAGAGAAGGAGTGGGGGAGGTAGAGAGAGGGAGGGGGTAGAGAGTGTAGGAAGGGGTAGCGAGAGAGTGGGGCACAGGATTGGTAACCATACCCAAGCTGATCACCTCTGCTCAGATCCCCATGGCCCCCCCTCCTCCTCACACCTCCCACTCCTCTTACCTCCTCATCTCCCCCTCCTTGGCGCTCAGGCGCACCACCCTGCTGTGATAGGCTGTGCCCCCCGGCTCCTCTAGCTGCACCGTCAGGAAGTAGACAAAGTACTCAGTGCGGAAGGTGTGCAGATAGCGGATGGGGTAGGAGTCCCTGAACTGGGGGAGCACCGTCAGTGACTGAAACCCGTCCACGAAGCCGTCCTCAGTGAAGAGCAGGCGCCGAACCGACACGGACGCCGGACTGTAACTTCCAGCCACGAGGGAATCCACTGACGAGGCCAGGAAGAAATAGACCGCGTGTCTATTGGTCACCACTGTGAGAAGGGTCCCCAGTGGGCTGGACACACAGTCCCGGCACAGAAGAGGGGAGTTCTCCATCTTGTTGAACAGACACTTGGAGTCGGCGATCTTGGCGCCCGTGAGTTGGTGCAGGAAGCAGAGTCCGCGGAGAGAGGAGCCGCAGCTGTACAAGATGTCCTCTTCTGTGTCCAGTACAAGGACTCGGCTCTCTGTGTCCTCGGGCTGGTCCGGGCGGGCGCTGCCCATCTTACACTGGGAGCACTGGGAGCACTGGGAGCTGTTGGTGTAGTCCCCAGTGTGCCGCTCTGCAGGATTCGCAGGTCGGAGCCGTGCAGAACTTGCAGGTGGTTGGTGATGGCCACGAAGACCAGGCTCCTGCCCCATCCTTGGAGATCAGGTTCGAATGGGTCCGGGGCCACATAGTTAGGGAGATCGTACCGGAGGGTGGGGTCCAGAGAGGAGCTGCGGGGTTCATCTGACACTTCCAGGGTATGCCAGGTGACCCAGGAAGAGGAAGGAGAGGGCAAGAGAAGGGGCAGAGGCTGCCCATCATGTGGGGTGAATGGCACACTTTTCTGACTTCAACCCAGGGGGCACATGACACAAGGGGGGTCTAAATATGGGACCTGGAGAGAGAGGGAGAATTTGAGGAGCAGAATGTCCTGCCCTAGAGGTGCCATGCTGTGTATCTGTGCCATCCTGCCTAGCAGTGCCAGGAGTTACCTGCACCAGTCCTGTCCTAGAGGTGCCTTGCTGTGTATCTGTGCCAGTCCTGTCCCTAGCAGGCCAGAAGTGTACCTACACCAGTCCTGTCCTAGAGGTGCCATGCTGTGTATCTGTGCCAGTCCTGCCCTAGCAGTGCCAGAAGTGTACCTACACCATTCCTGTCCTAGAGGTGCCATGCTGTGTATCTGTGCCAGTCCTGTCCTAGCAGTGCCAGGAGTGTACCTTCACCAGTCCTGTACTACAGTTGCCAGGCTGTGTATCTGTGCCAGTCCTGTCCTAGCGTCCCAGAAGTGTACCTGCACCAGTCTTGTCCTAGAGGGCCATGCTGTGTATCTGTGCCAGTCCTGCCATAGCAGTGCCAGGAGTGTACTTGCACCAGTCCTGCCCTAAAGGTGCCAAGCTGTGTATCTGTGCCAGTCCTGCCCTAAGGTGCCAGGCTGTGATCTGTGCCAGTCCTGCCCTAGAGTGCCGAGTCGCGTGTACTGCCATCCTGCCCTAGAGGTGCCAGGCTGTGTATCTGGGCCAGTCCTGCCCTAGATTGCCAGGCTGTGTATCTGTGCGCTTCCTGGCCCTAAGGTTCCAGGCCGGTCAACTTCCCCGTTCTTCAAGTGCGGACTGTGACCCAAAAAACCCTATGTTCCAATTTGCAAACTGCCCGGACCTTGGGAAACCTATATACACAAGATATCCCTTAAAACCGTTGTTTCATTTTAATGCCCACAAATCATCCGCTGTAATGAAATCACGGTTTTTTTCACTAAATCCCCCTTGAACAACGGGCTTCGCCGCCATAGACTTTCATGGAAAAACCGCCGCCGGTTAGGCGCTATGGGCATTCCCTCCCCACGCCATGCTTTCAACGGCAGATGGGCGCTGTTGAAGTCAATGGAGTTTTCCGCCATAGCCGGTCAATGGGTTTGGCCGCCATTGGAGTCTATTGTAAAAGTCCCGAACTTTCAATGTGTCCATACTCCGCGGGTTTTGTCCAATAGGTCAAGGATGTTCTCCGCGATGCCGCGCGTGTTCTACAGATACCCCAAACCCCGATCCTCTGGGCCCTCCGGAACTTGATCTATGGAATACCAAATTTATCTTTTGACCTTATCCGTTTTCCTGAACCGGTTCTCCCGGCCGCCGCGCCATTGGAACCTCATCGTCGCCAGGCCCGCTCCTTATTGGTTCGTAACCGCTATCGGGGGTCCCAGGATACTGGGAACCCCCCCTGTGGTGCGTGTTGGGGAAGTCTATGACACTAATGGACAGAAAATTTTTTATTCCTAGGGGCCCTAGACTGTTTATTGTATTCCCACGCCCGTTTTCGGGTTGACTTGACTTGTTAGTGCTCAAAGCTCTCCTATTGAAAAGGTATCCTCTTTTGCGGTTAACCGCTGTTTTGTGACGTCAGACAACTCGTTCCTGGAAAGCTCTTTCGAGGATTTCTCCATTGAAGTCATGACCCATTGACTTCCTTGCGACACACTTTGATTCGAGCTCGGCTAGTCCACGATTCGGGTAGACCCGGGTGTATTGAGGTTTGTGACTGTTTTTCTGCCCGAGTGCATTGATGTATTTTCCAGGCAGGGATTGACTCCTTTTATTCCCGCTGGCTCCATACTGCACAGTATTATATATAATATATACTTGATTACTTCATAATTTAATGCCTCTGGTAGACACCGAACCATTGCATGCCTATTAAATGCTAATCATTAATCATTTAACAGATCAGCCGCCCCGTCAGCCCGGCATGACCCCAGGCTGGGAAGGCAAAACGCAACGGGGCTTGTCAGAGGTGAGGAGCGCGCATTTCCAGGTATCTGCCAGGTACATACTGTGTATTTGCTCGATTAAAGTTTGTCGGTGCGTCACATGTGTAAACCGCTGCTCTCGCTCTCGACCTCCATCTGCTGTCTTCTCAGTACAGTACTCCACAGCAAGATTGCCATTGAAAATACATGATTTCAATGGCGGCCTATGGACCCCTGCAAAATGGTGCTGATAAGGCGGGTAAATTTTACACAAAGAGCTATAATCATTAAAGGACTATTAACCCTTGTGTTCCTGGATGATGCTAGTGTGTTTGATGCAGACCACTGCCTACCAGATGTTAAATCAGAACAGTGGAACAGTGGACTACAACATTTTACATGTCACGAGACGTAAAATCACAATCCTGGGCCTCAGCCCAGTTACCCCCTTCTCCCTGGTGGGGTCAGGGGATGGTCCAAATGCAAGTGTAACCCTTTAATATATACCGGTCCACCCCCTTTCTCCCCCCTCTACACCTCCCCTTCTTAATGGGTGAACCTGTGGCCCACTTGCCCTAACGTGGAGTGGGGGCACTGCTGGCACCATTCATGAACTCAGTCTCAGATGGATAGTCCCGGCGTGAAATCCATCGTCATTGCTGTTTTCACACTGCCCTTTTTGTGTTGAATGGTAAAATTCAAATTCTTGCAAAGCAAGCTCCATCTCATCAACTTGGCATTTTCCCCTGATCCCCTCGTTACCAACTCAGGGGATTGTGGTCTGTGATGACGTGATAAGCCCTCCCATATACATAGGCTGGAGCTTCTTGATGCCCAACATGGCCATGCCTCCTCAATGGGTTGCATATGCCACTGTGCCCTGGGGAGCAGTTTGCACTGAGATACACCACAGGGTGTCTTTGCCGTTGTCCCCCCCGCTCACACAGCCGCCCCCACACCAAAGTCGGAGGGCATCAGTCTGTATAAGAACATGCCTTGGTGAGTCTGGGGCAGCCAGTATAGGGCTCCAGCAATTGCATTTTTCAAGGGCCGTGAAAGAAGTTTTTCCCAGGCAGGAGTTCCAGGTATCAGCCAGCAGTTTGCTTCTTAGTCAGAACATCAGCGGGGTTTGGCCACGTGCTGTACTGTGGGACAAATTTCCTGTAGGTCCCCTGCGGTGCCCAAAAATGCCATGACCTGTTTGCTTGGTTTTTGGAACAGGCCACTCAACTAGTTCCTTCTTCTACCTTGTCTGGCCTCTGGTTTGAGATGCCCTCCACCCCCCCTGTGCCCTAAGTAAGGACTTCTGCCAATCCTACCATACACTATGGTTTTAAGGTAAGCAACAGCCCCCCTGATCCGAACCCACACCGCAGCCATGTTCCTAAAAAAAAACAAAAAAATTGGGATTCCCAGGAATACTAAGATCAGCAATGTCATCTAGTAAGCCCTGGCATAGCTCTGCAAGTCCCTTCCAGTCACCTATGACCGAGGCGTTGGGAAGTGCCGGGCATTCTTCATCCCAAATGGCATCACCCACGAACTCATAGAGGGCCACTTGGAGTGATGAATGCTGCCTTCTTTTACCTATCCTCCAGGGTCAGGGGGACTTGCCAATAGCCTTTGCTCAATCCCTGGTGGTCAGATACTTGGCCCCTGCGAGTTCATCAGTAACCATCCATGCGGGGCCTGGGTAAGCATCTTACACGGTCCCCGCGTTGAGCAACCTTAGTCCACACAAAACCTGTTGGTCTTGTCCTTCTTAGTGAACTATGAACTAACTGACTTTCCCCCATGGCTCTTGACGGAAGTAATTACCCCTAGGGTCTCCTCATCTCTTCTTGCCATACTGGTCTTGACCTTCTGCTGACCTCTATAAGCGTGCTTATCAGAGGCTGCAGGTCCCCTGTTGTACTGTGTTTGGTGCGATGTGTGGTCCCTGGCATTTCAGTGAAGAGGGGCGCTATACTGCGCTAGCATGTCCTGGCTTCTCCCTTCTGCCTAGCCCAATGTGGCCCCTATCTCACCCTGCTCTACCTTTTCCCTGCCCTACCTCCCCTAGAGATCGGCAGCGAATTGCTTGCCGTAGCATCCAGCAG
Organism: Ascaphus truei; assembly: GCA_036426205.1. Lineage (NCBI taxonomy): Eukaryota > Metazoa > Chordata > Amphibia > Anura > Ascaphidae > Ascaphus > Ascaphus truei. Next base: position 18,136 of record WSYH01000261.1, read on the forward strand.
GTGGGCTACAAATTGCCGCACTGCTCCAATACTCGGTGCCTGTATTCCTTCAACATTGTGATGTGGTATGTCTTGTGCTCTCAGCGCTACCTGTACACATAGTTGCCACTCATTCACCTTTCGGATCACCGATACGGTCCTACCAGGCACCATCATCTTGTCTTGCTCCCGAGTGGGTTTGAGAACAAGACCTGCTGTCCTGGATTGGAATTCCTCTGCTACTGCCTGCTGGTGCATACCATGCTTCTGCTTGGTCTGAGCACCCCTGAGGTTGTCCTGGGCCACCCCCATGAGCATCTCTACCGTCTCTGTAAATCGTACTACATAACTGGATCACTGAAGCATCAGTCGCAGTGTCTCCCTTCCCATTCCTCAGGGAATAGGTCCGAGGTCCACCGTACCTACGCCATATATGCTCGAAGGGAAAATCCTTTGATTCCTTTGCGGTACCTCTCGTATGCAAACAGCAAGTGCTGTCAGGTGCATTTCCCCAGTCTTTCCCCTCCGCCTCTTCTAAAGGTCCGAAGTAAACATCTGTCTTCAGGGTCCCTTCAAATTCTTCTCACATAACTCCTGTTTGTCTGGGGATGGTAAGGGGTAGTGTCTCCGGTGCTGTACACGCAGGCATCCCAGAGACAATGTAAACCATTCATCATAACTGCGACCCCACCCTGAATCGGTTTTTAGGAATCTCACTAGGGAAACGCTTACCCTAGGCAATAATGTTCATCAAAGCTGCTGCCACTGTCCTGGAACTTTATGGTGCCAAGCGCTACTGCCTCAGGGTCCCGGTGCAAAATCACCATCCGTGAGGATTACGCTTTCCTGACCTTGCTATGAATCATGAGGGGTCCTATCAGGTCCATCGCTGCCTTCTGGAAGGGTCCCCTATTATCGGTTAGGTCTCAGGGTGCCTTCACCCGGTCGCGCCGCCTTACTACTCGCTGCAGGCATCACAGAGAGCGCAGAAATTGCTCTCGCATTTCGGGATGCCCCCGGCCAGTATAACGCTGCAATAACTGGGCTCGTTTTTCTGGTGACCCCTGATGTCCAGCTAACGGAATAGAGTTACTACCCCGTAACAATTGCGTTGTACCCCTGGGGCCACTACTACTTTCGCTTACCGTCAAATCCCTTCCTCTATCCCTGGGTTCCCCTCTTCTCTATACAGGATTCCCTTATACTATAGGCAGCGCTCATGCCCTCCCCTGCCTGAGATTTCGGACGCCCGATCTCACGCCGGCATGGTAGTCTTCCTTCACTGCCTCTCCAAAAAACTAAACTGGGTCCTAAGGTCTGGCCACCCCCCCAGTCATGTCATGGTCAGGGGAAGGGAAACAGAGTGAGGGGGAACAGTAAGTCCGCCTGTGTTTGCAACTGATCCTAGCTTACCTCCCCCGGGACCTCCTCTGCGCCCTTCGCTCAAACGTTGGGTCCAAAGGCTGGGGGGGACTGGCGCGTCCGCCTCCGGCAATTGCCGTGGTCTGGCTCTGGGTAACAGTCCGCCACTGCCTCGGGCTGGGGCCACGGTCGTAAGGTCAGGTCATCGGTCTCCGGGTCTTGCCAAAGAAATGGGCGGCAGCCAAACCGTGTAAAACTCCCACCTCCCGCACACCCTTGCCCACCCCCCAATCAAAAGATTCGGCTCCACCTGGCAGGAAACGGGCTCCTCTCCGTCGGCCACATGATCTGCATCCCAGGGCCTGGATCAATTTTTGGCCGGACCATATCAAGTCGTACCAGGGTCACTGCGGCTTCTCCTGAATCCAGCAAGCCGACTGCTTGCCGGTCCCGACCCTGACCGGTTTAAGATGTTTGCGTCCGTCCGTTCCCTCCTGCTGCAGGTCTGCGCCGAGTGGGTCCCCTCCGCTCCTGGCTGTAGGCCAACGAGGAAACCGGGATGGGGAGACATGGGACTCTCGCTGGGAGTTTGTTTCCATGACGCGGGTCCTGGTTCTTTGGTTTGGACGCCACCCTCAGCGGGCTACCGGCTTCGCATAGCTGGTTGTGCGGTTTTTCCCTCGATAGGGTCCACTTGCACGCAGGGTTCCGGTTCAATCCTGGTCTTGATGTGACCAGTGCGTTGCAATTGGTTTAGCCCGGCTCTCATGCCGGAGCTCTCCCGCCTTCTGTTACCGCTGGCCCTCAGTGGCTTTTGTCCACTGGGGGTACTCCCGCTTTCTTTTGGCCGGCACCGGCGTGGTTACCGCTTTGGGCTGGTACTAAATGGCGGTCATCTGGACCGTCTGACCACTCCATATCATCGGCCATCCTCATCCTTCGCCGCCGTCGGGTAGGTCTTGGGTTTTTTATCATACACCCAAGCATCTCAATCCAATAAGCTGGGCACTGTGCATGAGCCTCTCCTGAAAGAAAGGTCCATGCAGCATTGGTAAGTGCCTGGCCTCAAGCCCTCCACCAGTTAACCCGTACAAGCCATGCGGGTCACATAAGTGAATAGGTCTCTGAGGGTTGCCATCTCCTCCAGCGGAATTTACCATCCACCGTAAGCTTCAGGGGTAAAACTGGACTTGTGAAAATAGCAAAAGTTCTCTTCAGGTGGTCAGTCAATACACGAACTCTCCCTCTGTAAGTGCCTCAAGGTCTGTTTGGCCAGTCGAGAGTAGCAGGTCCAGGCGTCACCCTATGCTCGGAAAAAAGCACCTTTTACCCCCGGCACTGCGGTCTCAAAGTTTTCCTTAAAAACAGTCGATCTGGTCAGTGCCTTCCACGTACTTTGGTTATGACTGTTCTTGTCCATGTTGCGATTCATCTTTGCGTGGTTGGACCGGGGGCGCAATAAGCAGTCTGTTCCACTACCATTGAAGAGAAACTTTCGCCGCTCCTCCGCTGTCCCTCGGTCTCCACCACTCCCCACGTTGTAATCATGCCAACATTTCAGGGTAAAACGAACTGGTGGCCGCAGCCATCAGTGCCCCTCTTGTCGGCACTTGTCCCAGGAGTTTGTCACTGTCCCCTCCCCGGGATTCTGCGCCCGGCACTGGGTGTTCAGTCCCTATCTCCGGGGCGGCTTGTACACAGGTGAGCTGAGCCGTATCCTGGGACTCTGCTCGCTCGGTTCTATGCTGTGATTGCGGCAATCATGTCCTCGACCTCTTGGTCCAACATATTCCAGTCCAATAATTCACGCACTCTTGTCTTTTAGCTGATTTCTAGTCTTCAGGTATAGGCGTTCTCCCGTTTTGCACTCATGGTTCTGGGTTGCAGCAGTGATGTGGTGGTGAAAACTTGCGTTACTTGTTGGCACTAACGTGTGTTCAATATCTTGACCCCAGGAACTCGGCAATTACCATCGGTCCCCACTATATTAACATCATCCCGCATAACCTAGTAATCAGGTCCCAGTTCAATCCCGCCGCTGCCACCAGTTAACTTTAATAGCCTGTGACGATAGCCTGTCTCAGGTTATTAAAGGTTACACAAATCACTGGTTCGAACTGAACGAGTCTTAGATATATCAATTGATATTTTATTCCTTTGGATAGGTGAACACACGAATAATACAGTAACGACAAGAATATACTTACTTTGGGGGTTGGGGGAATGAGAAGTATGGAGCATAGTCAATTCTCCTCGCATCAAGCAGCATTCAATGATAAATTGAAGGACACAGGATAAAGGGAACAACATTTAAATATAAACCTTTTGTGCCCTATCCCCTTACATTGAGTGCCGTGGATTGGTTTTCAATTACCTACAGCCACTACGTTAACTTGGGAACAGCTTTCTTTGTGAACACAGCCTCCCCCTGCTAGTTGGTAATATGCGCAGTTGAGCTCTGGGTCCCATTTCTAAATCACCCCCTCTCTATCATGAAGCCAGCCAGTCCTACTACCAAACGGAATATCTGGCGGAAACCCTTTGTTGGGTGTGAAAATGGAACACTTGACGACTGTCTGGTTTGAGTATCTCCCCCCTCATGCAAACCGTGAGGTGACAAATCCTTTGAAACATACTCAAGTCCTTGACATTGGGTCGCTTTCTGGCCATATGCTACCCCTGGTATGCAAGGAATTTCCTCTTGGGTTTTACCCATACCTTGAATACAGTATGTTGGATAAAACCATGAACATATTAAAATATCCGGTTCCGTTAGGTCCACCAGTCCAAACTTTCCCAGTTCTCAATGCCGAAACTGGGACACCCTATGGTCCAATTTGCGACGTGCTACGACCTGGTGAACCGAGATACACAATAACCCTAAAACCGTTTTACATTTTATGCACAATCTCCGCTGTGACATTAAATCACGTTTTTCACTAAATCCCCATTGAAAAGAACGGGCTTCGCCGCCATAGACTTTCAATGGCAAACCGCCGCCATGGTCGGCTATGGGAATCCCGCGCATAACTTTTTCAACGGGGCGATGCCGCCGCCGTTGAAGTCAAAGGGAGTTTTCCGCCTTAGCCGGTCAATGGGGTTTGGCCGCCATTGGGTCTATGGGAAAGTCCGAACTTTTCAAGGGGGTCCATACTCCGTCGGGTTGGTCCAAGGGTCAAAGGATGGTTCTGCAGCGATTGCCGGATCCCGCAGTGTGGCTACAGATACCCAAACCCCGATCCTCTGGGCCCTCACAGAACCGAGCTATGGCACACCAAAATTTAGCTTTTGACACTTAGCCGTTTTTCCTGAGCCTTGCTTCTGCCACCCAGCCATTGTAACCTATGGCGTGTCCCCCGCTCTTATTGGTTCTACCCTTATTGGGGGTCCAGGATACGGGGACCCCCGGTTATGGTCGAGTGGGGGGAAGTCTCGGAACTAGGGACAGAAAGAATTTTATCCTAGGGGCCCTAGAACTTGATTTATTTCCCACGCCACTTGTCGTTTGAACTGACTTTGTTAGGATCAAAGCCTCCTAGTTGAAAATGTATCCGGCTTTGCGGTTAAGCGGTTTGGACGGCGCCCAACTCGTTCCTGGAAAGCTCTTTCACCGGATTTCTCCATTGAGTCAATGAGCCCATTGACTTACAATGGGAAACTGCCGCTCTCCCTCTCGGACGCCCATCTGCTGGTCTTCTCAGGAACAGGACTCCACCAGCACTTTCGCCATTGAAATACATGGAGCTCGAATGTCGGCCTATGACCCTGCAAAATGGTGCCTGAAAAGGCTGGAAAATTTCACAAAGAGCTATAATCATAAAGGACTTTAACCCTTGTGTTCCCCGGATGGAACCTAGTTGTGTGTGAATGCAGACAGCTCATAAACCAGATGTTTCAACAGAACAGGGGAACAGGTAATACACCTTTACATGTCATAACGGGTAAATCACAATCCTGGTCCTCAGCCCTTTAACCTCTTGTCTCCCTGGTAGGGTCAGGGATGGCCAAATGCGGTGTAACTTCTTATAACCGGCCACCCCCTTTCTCCCTCTACAGAGACGATCCAAAAAGACCCATAGCAGTAATTGCTGCTGCAAAGGGCTCCTACCAGTAGTGACTTAAGGGGCTGCTACTAATGCAACATAGCATTTCCTTTTGTACATTTCCTTTGCTACATTTAACCTCCTACTTATATAAAGTTCAGTTTAATCACTACCAGCTTTGTAGCTTAGAATAAAATATTCTTTTGACAAATACGCATACATTATTTGTATTCACAACATGGGACATTATGGGGGGGGGGCGAATACTTCTGCAAACCAACTGTATGTGGGTGGTGGTGTGGCACAGTCAGCGTCCCTCTCCCTCATCCCTGCAGGACTCCTCCCGTCAGAGGTCCCAGGTGCCCGATGGTCAGTCTTTTTCCTGGGATGTGACGTACACGGACTGAAGAGCAACCCATCCAATGTGTCCCTTAAATAATCCATGTGGTACAAGGGCAGGTCCACAGCGTGGGGACATCCAACAGCTGCGGTGCAGAGGTACAGGGCCGACAGGTTCTGGGGTCAGAAATCAGATCACCAAATTAAGGTCAAACCGACAGGGGTCAGGAGTAAATGGTCACCTCATTTTTGTCACTCTGTTTCCGCCCCCCCCTCCTGTCTCGTCCCCCCCTCCTGTCCCGTCCCCCCCCTACTGTCCCGGGTCCCCTCCATCTGTTCTGGGTCCCCCCCCCCCCCTCCTGCCGTGGGTCCCTCCTGCCCTGGGTCCCCCCTCCTCCCGTGCCCCTGTTATATCAGGAGTAAATCTGGGCTTTTTAAAAGGACACGCAGGACAGTTTATTATAGAAGAGTAAATGCAACCGGTCTGAACTGTTTCCTCCCCCACCCCAAGAAATCCATATACTGACAGCGCCCCTCCTCGTCACACCCCCTCCATCCATACCCTGGGCCCCCCCCCTTCCTCACATTAGTAGGGGCGTACATCTCAGGCTGGAAGTATGGCAGCCCCCTTAGCCGGCCGCTCGGCGACTCCACGTTACTGCAGCACTTTTTCATGCTGCGTGTAAGTTATGGTACATGTTGAGGTTGAGCGGGAAGCGCAGAGCGCTGACCCGACCTGCGGGACGACTGCTCTGCGGGTCGCTCTGCGCAAAGCTGCGAACAGCACAGGTCTCAGGGTTTCAACCCGTTCCCCCCCCCCCAAACGAATCTCCCACAGGGGCCACGTGCGCTGCTGCAGGATGTTTGAAGTTCTCCGTTGGCATCACGGCTCCGCGCTCCGCCGCCCGGCGCTTTGGGCTCAAACCTGCACTCGGAACCACAACTCCTGGTAACTGAAGGAGGGAGGAGAGGGGGGGTAGGAGAGTGAGGAGGGGGCTAGAGAGACAGAGCGAGTGGGGGGTGTAGAAAGAGAGGAGGGGCGTAGAAAGAGCGAGGGGTGTACAAAGAGAGCGAGGGGGGGTGTAGAACAGAACCGAGCCGGGCGTAGAAAGAGAGCGGGGGCGTAGAGAGACGAGGATGAGGCAGAGAGTGAGGAGGGCTGTATGAGAGCGTATGGGGGTGTATAGAGAGTGAGGGCGTAAAGAGACAAGCAGAGGGGGGGCGTAGAGAACCACGAGGGGGGCATAGAGCAGCGCGGAGGGGGGCCATAGAGAGCGGGAGGGCCATAGAGCCGAGGGGCATAGAGATCGCAATGGGCATAGAGATGCGCCAGGGGGCATAGAGAGCGCAAGGGGCATAGGAGAGCACGAGGGAGCATAGAGAGAGCACAGGGGGGGCAAGAGAGAGAGCATAAGGGGAACGTTAAGAGCACACAGGGAGCATAGAGAGATAGAGCGCGAGGGGTCATAGGAGAGCGAGGGGTCATAGATAGCAGGGGGGCTAGAGAGCAGGGGAAGCATAGAGTGCCCAAAAGTGCGTAGAGAAAGCGAGGGGGGGCATAGAGAGAGAGAGAGCACAAGGTTGGAGCGTAGAGAGAGAAGATGAGGGGGGGCATAGAGAGAGAGGAGGGGGGTAGGAGAGAGAGAGAGAGGAAGGCGGCGCCTAGAGCACACGAGGGGGACGTGAGAGAACGCATTGGTGGTTAGAAGAGCGAGGGAAGGGCATAGAAATAAGAAGGTGTGAGGGGGTACAGACAGATAGGATGAGGCATAGAGAGAGGAAGGAGGGCGTAGAGAGAGCGAGGTGGGCGCATAGAGAGAGAGCAATGGGGCATAGAGCGCGAGGGTCATAGAGAGAGCGAGGGGCTAGATAGCAGGGGGGCATAGAGAGCAGGGGAAGGCATAAGATGCCCAAAAGTGGCGTAAGAGAAAGCGAGGGGGGGCATAGAGAGAGAGAGAGCACAAGGTGGAGCGTAGAGAGTGAGATGGAGGGGGGGCATAGAGAGAGAGGATGGGGCATAGAGAGAGAAGGAGAGATAGAGAATGGTGGGCCTAGAGCACACAGGGGGAGGCGTAGAGAGAACGCATGGGGGGTGTAGCGAGAGCGAGGAGGGCATAGAGAATGAGAGAGGGTGAGGGGGGGGGGGCACAGACAGATAGAGAGGGCAAGAGATAGGAAGGGGGCTAGAGAGACCGAGGTGGGGCGCATAAGAGAGAGCAATGGGGCGTAGAGTGAGAGGGGGCATAAGAGAACGCACGGGGCGTAGAGAGATCATGAGGGGGCATAGAGAGAGCAACGAGGGGGTATAGAAAAGGAGGGGGGATACAGAGTAAGAGAGCATAGAAGAGAGAGAGCACGGGGGGGCGTAGACAGGACGGGGCGTATAGAGAGCGCAAGGAGGGTGTAGAGAGGGAAGGGGGCTTATGAGAGAGCGCAAGGAGTGCGTAATAGAGAGCGCAAGGAGCGGCGTAGAGAGAGCATGAGGGGGGCGGAGAGAGAGCGCGAGGGGGCATAGAGAGATATAGCGAGAGGAGCGTAGGGGGCGTAGGGAGAGCGTGAGGGGGGCGTAGAGAGCCGTGAGGGGGCTTAAGAGCGTGAGGGGCATAGAGAGCGAGCAAGAGGCAAGAGCGAGGGTCGTAGAGAGAAAAGAGAGAGCGCAAGGCGTAGAGAGAGAGAGCGTGAGGGGGGCGTGGAGAGAGAGCGCAAAGGGGTTGACATAGAGAGACAGAGCTCAAAAGGGGGCGTAGAGTTAGAGAGAGAACAAGTGGGGGCGTAGAGAGAGTGAGGGGGGCGTACAGAGAGAGAGAGCGAGGGTAGGGCGTAAGAGGGCAAAGGGGGCAAGAAGAGAAGGGCAAGAGTAGAGAGGAAGGGGGCATAGAAGAGATAGAGGGGCATAGAGAGAGAGTGCGATGGGGGTGTAGAGAGAAGCGCGCGAGGGGTACGAGAGAGACTCGAAGGGGGGCAGAGCAAAGAGAGGTCAAGGGGGCATAAGAGAGAGCAATGGGCGTAAAGAGGAGCAAGGATGTAAAACAGAGAGCACAGGGGAGGGCGTAAAGAGAGCGAGAGGGGGCATAGAGAGAGAATGAGGGGGCATAGAGTGCAAAGGGGGCGTAGAGAGAAGGAGGGCGGTGTATCAGAGAGAGGGGGTGCATAGAGAGAGAAAGCACACTGGGGCATATAGATAGAGAGTGCAAGGTGGGCGAGAACAGAGAGCCGAGGGGGAGGCTGTAGAGAGAGAGAGCGAGGGGAAGAGAAGAGAGAGTGAGGGAAGAGAGCGAGAGAGAGATGGGGGGTGCATAGGGGAGTAAGAAGGGGGTGTGAGAAAGCGCGAACGGCGTAGAGAAAGGGAAGTGGGTAACGATGAGGGAGTGGGCGGGTAGACAGAGATGAGTGGGGTGGTAGAGAGAAGAGTGGGTGGGTTAGAGGGGGGTCGGTAAATAGGGAGTGGGTAACGAGTGAGGGAGTAAGAGAGGTAGTGGGGGGGTAGAGTGAGCGAGGGAGTGGGGAGATAGCGAGAGAGAAGGAGTGGGGGAGGTAGAGAGAGGGACGGGGTATAGGTGAGGAAGGGTAGCGAGAGAGTGGGCACAGGATTGGTAAGCATACCCAAGCTGATCACCTCTGCTCAATCCCCATGCCCCCCCTCCTCACACCTCCCACTCCTCTTACCTCCTCATCTCCCCCTCCTTGGCGCTCAGGCGCACCACCCTGCTTGATAGGCTGTGCCCCCCGGCTCCTCTAGCTGCAACCGTCAGGAAGTAGACAAAGTACTCAGTGCGGAAGGTGTGCAGATAGCGGATGGGGTAGGAGTCCCTGAACTGGGGGAGCACCGTCTGACTGAAACCCGTCCACGAAGCCGTCCTCAGTGAAGAGCAGGCGCCGAACCGACCGACGCCGGACGTGTAACTTCCGCCACGAGGGAATCCACTGACGAGGCCAGGAAGAAATAGACCGCGTGTCTATTGGTCACCACTGTGGAAGGGTCCCCATTGGGCTGGACACACGTCCCGGCACAGAAGAGGGGAGTTCTCCATCTTGTTGAACAGCACTTGGAGTCGGCGATCTTGGCCCCGTGAGTTGGTGCAGGAAGCAGAGTCCGCGGAGAAGGAGCCGCAGCTGTACAAGATGTCTCTTCTGTGTCCAGTACAAGGACTCGGCTCTCTGTGTCCTCGGGGGCTGGTCCGTGCCGGTCGCTGCCCATCTTACACTGGGAGCACTGGGAGCACTGGGAGCTGTTGGTAGGTCCAGTGGTGACGCTCTGCAGGATTCGCAGGTCGGAGCCGTGCAGAACTTGCAGGTGGTTGGTGATGGCCACGAAGACCAAGGGCTCCTGCCCATCCTTGGAGATCAGGTTCTGAATGGGTCCGGGGGCCACATAGTTAGGGAGATCGTACCGGAGGGTGGGGTCCAGAGAGGAGCTGCGGGGTTCATCTGAGCACTTCCAGGGGTATGCCAGGTGACCCAGGAAGAGGAAGGAGAGGGGCAGGAGAAGGGGGCAGAGGCTGCCCATCATGGTGAGGTGAATGGCACACTTTCTGACTTCAACCCAGCGCGGGGCACAGTGACACAAGGAGGGCGTCTATAATATGGGACCTGGAGAGAGAGGGAGAATTTGAGGAGCAGAATGTCCTGCCCTAGAGGTGCCATGCTGTGTATCTGTGCCAGTCCTGCCCTAGCAGTGCCAGGAGTGTACCTGCACCAGTCCTGTCCTAGAGGTGCCTTGCTGTGTATCTGTGCCAGTCCTGTCCTAGCAGTGCCAGAAGTGTACCTACACCAGTCCTGTCCTAGAGGTGCCATGCTGTGTATCTGTGCCAGTCCTGCCCTAGCAGTGCCAGAAGTGTACCTACACCAGTCCTGTCCTAGAGGTGCCATGCTGTGTATCTGTGCCAGTCCTGTCCTAGCAGTGCCAGGAGTGTACCTTCACCAGTCCTGTACTACAGTTGCCAGGCTGTGTATCTGTGCCAGTCCTGTCCTAGCAGTCCCAGAAGTGTACCTGCACCAGTCTTGTCCTAGAGGTGCCATGCTGTGTATCTGTGCCAGTCCTGCCATAGCAGTGCCAGGAGTGTACTTGCACCAGTCCTGCCCTAGAGGTGCCAAGCTGTGTATCTGTGCCAGTCCTGCCCTAGAGGTGCCAGGCTGTGTATCTGTGCCAGTCCTGCCCTAGAGGTGCCAGGCTGTGTATCTGTGCCAGTCCTGCCCTAGAGGTGCCAGGCTGTGTATCTGTGCCAGTCCTGCCCTAGAGGTTGCCAGGCTGTGTATCTGTGTGCCAGTGCCTGCCCTAGAGGCAGGTGCCAGGCTCTGAAATCAAGTCCTAAACTGTACAGGGACTCCCTTTAAAGCCAAAGAGGTTCTGTGTGAGTATGTGCGGGGGGAGGGCTCAGCGTGCCCACATGCCAGTGCGGGTTCGAGGGCGCAGCATGCCCACTACCAGTGCAGGACACGGGCGACGCATGGGCCGGAGGGGGCCCGCGTGCTAGTGTGCTATGGTGGCACGTATTTCACATGCATGTGACACTGGCCCTCCCATGTCGGCGGTCTTGCGATCCCCCCACCACCATTTCATACTCGCGGCCCCCTCTATTTACCTCCCTCTTTCCATTTTTTTTTCTCCCTCCGTCTCACCTCTCCCACCCTCCATTAATACCCCTCTCACTCACATCCCTGGCCCCTGCCTCACATGTATTTTCTCCCCTGCTCCTCACTCTTCACTCCCCCTCCCTCCCCCCCGTCAATTACCCCACCCTCTTCAATCCCTCCTCACACTCATTCCTTATTCAGGTTCCAGGCCGGTCAACTTCCCCGTTCTTCAAGTGCGGACTGTGACCCAAAAAACCCTATGTTCCAATTTGCAAACTGCCCGGACCTTGGGAAACCTATATACACAAGATATCCCTTAAAACCGTTGTTTCATTTTAATGCCCACAAATCATCCGCTGTAATGAAATCACGGTTTTTTTCACTAAATCCCCCTTGAACAACGGGCTTCGCCGCCATAGACTTTCATGGAAAAACCGCCGCCGGTTAGGCGCTATGGGCATTCCCTCCCCACGCCATGCTTTCAACGGCAGATGGGCGCTGTTGAAGTCAATGGAGTTTTCCGCCATAGCCGGTCAATGGGTTTGGCCGCCATTGGAGTCTATTGTAAAAGTCCCGAACTTTCAATGTGTCCATACTCCGCGGGTTTTGTCCAATAGGTCAAGGATGTTCTCCGCGATGCCGCGCGTGTTCTACAGATACCCCAAACCCCGATCCTCTGGGCCCTCCGGAACTTGATCTATGGAATACCAAATTTATCTTTTGACCTTATCCGTTTTCCTGAACCGGTTCTCCCGGCCGCCGCGCCATTGGAACCTCATCGTCGCCAGGCCCGCTCCTTATTGGTTCGTAACCGCTATCGGGGGTCCCAGGATACTGGGAACCCCCCCTGTGGTGCGTGTTGGGGAAGTCTATGACACTAATGGACAGAAAATTTTTTATTCCTAGGGGCCCTAGACTGTTTATTGTATTCCCACGCCCGTTTTCGGGTTGACTTGACTTGTTAGTGCTCAAAGCTCTCCTATTGAAAAGGTATCCTCTTTTGCGGTTAACCGCTGTTTTGTGACGTCAGACAACTCGTTCCTGGAAAGCTCTTTCGAGGATTTCTCCATTGAAGTCATGACCCATTGACTTCCTTGCGACACACTTTGATTCGAGCTCGGCTAGTCCACGATTCGGGTAGACCCGGGTGTATTGAGGTTTGTGACTGTTTTTCTGCCCGAGTGCATTGATGTATTTTCCAGGCAGGGATTGACTCCTTTTATTCCCGCTGGCTCCATACTGCACAGTATTATATATAATATATACTTGATTACTTCATAATTTAATGCCTCTGGTAGACACCGAACCATTGCATGCCTATTAAATGCTAATCATTAATCATTTAACAGATCAGCCGCCCCGTCAGCCCGGCATGACCCCAGGCTGGGAAGGCAAAACGCAACGGGGCTTGTCAGAGGTGAGGAGCGCGCATTTCCAGGTATCTGCCAGGTACATACTGTGTATTTGCTCGATTAAAGTTTGTCGGTGCGTCACATGTGTAAACCGCTGCTCTCGCTCTCGACCTCCATCTGCTGTCTTCTCAGTACAGTACTCCACAGCAAGATTGCCATTGAAAATACATGATTTCAATGGCGGCCTATGGACCCCTGCAAAATGGTGCTGATAAGGCGGGTAAATTTTACACAAAGAGCTATAATCATTAAAGGACTATTAACCCTTGTGTTCCTGGATGATGCTAGTGTGTTTGATGCAGACCACTGCCTACCAGATGTTAAATCAGAACAGTGGAACAGTGGACTACAACATTTTACATGTCACGAGACGTAAAATCACAATCCTGGGCCTCAGCCCAGTTACCCCCTTCTCCCTGGTGGGGTCAGGGGATGGTCCAAATGCAAGTGTAACCCTTTAATATATACCGGTCCACCCCCTTTCTCCCCCCTCTACACCTCCCCTTCTTAATGGGTGAACCTGTGGCCCACTTGCCCTAACGTGGAGTGGGGGCACTGCTGGCACCATTCATGAACTCAGTCTCAGATGGATAGTCCCGGCGTGAAATCCATCGTCATTGCTGTTTTCACACTGCCCTTTTTGTGTTGAATGGTAAAATTCAAATTCTTGCAAAGCAAGCTCCATCTCATCAACTTGGCATTTTCCCCTGATCCCCTCGTTACCAACTCAGGGGATTGTGGTCTGTGATGACGTGATAAGCCCTCCCATATACATAGGCTGGAGCTTCTTGATGCCCAACATGGCCATGCCTCCTCAATGGGTTGCATATGCCACTGTGCCCTGGGGAGCAGTTTGCACTGAGATACACCACAGGGTGTCTTTGCCGTTGTCCCCCCCGCTCACACAGCCGCCCCCACACCAAAGTCGGAGGGCATCAGTCTGTATAAGAACATGCCTTGGTGAGTCTGGGGCAGCCAGTATAGGGCTCCAGCAATTGCATTTTTCAAGGGCCGTGAAAGAAGTTTTTCCCAGGCAGGAGTTCCAGGTATCAGCCAGCAGTTTGCTTCTTAGTCAGAACATCAGCGGGGTTTGGCCACGTGCTGTACTGTGGGACAAATTTCCTGTAGGTCCCCTGCGGTGCCCAAAAATGCCATGACCTGTTTGCTTGGTTTTTGGAACAGGCCACTCAACTAGTTCCTTCTTCTACCTTGTCTGGCCTCTGGTTTGAGATGCCCTCCACCCCCCCTGTGCCCTAAGTAAGGACTTCTGCCAATCCTACCATACACTATGGTTTTAAGGTAAGCAACAGCCCCCCTGATCCGAACCCACACCGCAGCCATGTTCCTAAAAAAAAACAAAAAAATTGGGATTCCCAGGAATACTAAGATCAGCAATGTCATCTAGTAAGCCCTGGCATAGCTCTGCAAGTCCCTTCCAGTCACCTATGACCGAGGCGTTGGGAAGTGCCGGGCATTCTTCATCCCAAATGGCATCACCCACGAACTCATAGAGGGCCACTTGGAGTGATGAATGCTGCCTTCTTTTACCTATCCTCCAGGGTCAGGGGGACTTGCCAATAGCCTTTGCTCAATCCCTGGTGGTCAGATACTTGGCCCCTGCGAGTTCATCAGTAACCATCCATGCGGGGCCTGGGTAAGCATCTTACACGGTCCCCGCGTTGAGCAACCTTAGTCCACACAAAACCTGTTGGTCTTGTCCTTCTTAGTGAACTATGAACTAACTGACTTTCCCCCATGGCTCTTGACGGAAGTAATTACCCCTAGGGTCTCCTCATCTCTTCTTGCCATACTGGTCTTGACCTTCTGCTGACCTCTATAAGCGTGCTTATCAGAGGCTGCAGGTCCCCTGTTGTACTGTGTTTGGTGCGATGTGTGGTCCCTGGCATTTCAGTGAAGAGGGGCGCTATACTGCGCTAGCATGTCCTGGCTTCTCCCTTCTGCCTAGCCCAATGTGGCCCCTATCTCACCCTGCTCTACCTTTTCCCTGCCCTACCTCCCCTAGAGATCGGCAGCGAATTGCTTGCCGTAGCATCCAGCAGGTGGGCTACAAATTGCCGCACTGCTCCAATACTCGGTGCCTGTATTCCTTCAACATTGTGATGTGGTATGTCTTGTGCTCTCAGCGCTACCTGTACACATAGTTGCCACTCATTCACCTTTCGGATCACCGATACGGTCCTACCAGGCACCATCATCTTGTCTTGCTCCCGAGTGGGTTTGAGAACAAGACCTGCTGTCCTGGATTGGAATTCCTCTGCTACTGCCTGCTGGTGCATACCATGCTTCTGCTTGGTCTGAGCACCCCTGAGGTTGTCCTGGGCCACCCCCATGAGCATCTCTACCGTCTCTGTAAATCGTACTACATAACTGGATCACTGAAGCATCAGTCGCAGTGTCTCCCTTCCCATTCCTCAGGGAATAGGTCCGAGGTCCACCGTACCTACGCCATATATGCTCGAAGGGAAAATCCTTTGATTCCTTTGCGGTACCTCTCGTATGCAAACAGCAAGTGCTGTCAGGTGCATTTCCCCAGTCTTTCCCCTCCGCCTCTTCTAAAGGTCCGAAGTAAACATCTGTCTTCAGGGTCCCTTCAAATTCTTCTCACATAACTCCTGTTTGTCTGGGGATGGTAAGGGGTAGTGTCTCCGGTGCTGTACACGCAGGCATCCCAGAGACAATGTAAACCATTCATCATAACTGCGACCCCACCCTGAATCGGTTTTTAGGAATCTCACTAGGGAAACGCTTACCCTAGGCAATAATGTTCATCAAAGCTGCTGCCACTGTCCTGGAACTTTATGGTGCCAAGCGCTACTGCCTCAGGGTCCCGGTGCAAAATCACCATCCGTGAGGATTACGCTTTCCTGACCTTGCTATGAATCATGAGGGGTCCTATCAGGTCCATCGCTGCCTTCTGGAAGGGTCCCCTATTATCGGTTAGGTCTCAGGGTGCCTTCACCCGGTCGCGCCGCCTTACTACTCGCTGCAGGCATCACAGAGAGCGCAGAAATTGCTCTCGCATTTCGGGATGCCCCCGGCCAGTATAACGCTGCAATAACTGGGCTCGTTTTTCTGGTGACCCCTGATGTCCAGCTAACGGAATAGAGTTACTACCCCGTAACAATTGCGTTGTACCCCTGGGGCCACTACTACTTTCGCTTACCGTCAAATCCCTTCCTCTATCCCTGGGTTCCCCTCTTCTCTATACAGGATTCCCTTATACTATAGGCAGCGCTCATGCCCTCCCCTGCCTGAGATTTCGGACGCCCGATCTCACGCCGGCATGGTAGTCTTCCTTCACTGCCTCTCCAAAAAACTAAACTGGGTCCTAAGGTCTGGCCACCCCCCCAGTCATGTCATGGTCAGGGGAAGGGAAACAGAGTGAGGGGGAACAGTAAGTCCGCCTGTGTTTGCAACTGATCCTAGCTTACCTCCCCCGGGACCTCCTCTGCGCCCTTCGCTCAAACGTTGGGTCCAAAGGCTGGGGGGGACTGGCGCGTCCGCCTCCGGCAATTGCCGTGGTCTGGCTCTGGGTAACAGTCCGCCACTGCCTCGGGCTGGGGCCACGGTCGTAAGGTCAGGTCATCGGTCTCCGGGTCTTGCCAAAGAAATGGGCGGCAGCCAAACCGTGTAAAACTCCCACCTCCCGCACACCCTTGCCCACCCCCCAATCAAAAGATTCGGCTCCACCTGGCAGGAAACGGGCTCCTCTCCGTCGGCCACATGATCTGCATCCCAGGGCCTGGATCAATTTTTGGCCGGACCATATCAAGTCGTACCAGGGTCACTGCGGCTTCTCCTGAATCCAGCAAGCCGACTGCTTGCCGGTCCCGACCCTGACCGGTTTAAGATGTTTGCGTCCGTCCGTTCCCTCCTGCTGCAGGTCTGCGCCGAGTGGGTCCCCTCCGCTCCTGGCTGTAGGCCAACGAGGAAACCGGGATGGGGAGACATGGGACTCTCGCTGGGAGTTTGTTTCCATGACGCGGGTCCTGGTTCTTTGGTTTGGACGCCACCCTCAGCGGGCTACCGGCTTCGCATAGCTGGTTGTGCGGTTTTTCCCTCGATAGGGTCCACTTGCACGCAGGGTTCCGGTTCAATCCTGGTCTTGATGTGACCAGTGCGTTGCAATTGGTTTAGCCCGGCTCTCATGCCGGAGCTCTCCCGCCTTCTGTTACCGCTGGCCCTCAGTGGCTTTTGTCCACTGGGGGTACTCCCGCTTTCTTTTGGCCGGCACCGGCGTGGTTACCGCTTTGGGCTGGTACTAAATGGCGGTCATCTGGGACCGCTTGACCACTCGCATATATCGCCATCCTCTATCCTCGCCGCCTCGGGAGGTCCTTTGGGTTTTTTATTCATACACCCAAGCCATCTCAATCTCAAAACCAACCGCCGCGGCCACTAGTGCATGAGCCTCTCCTGAAAGAAGAGGTCCACGCAGCATTGGTAAGTCCCCTGGCCTCAAGCCCTCCATCCAGTGTAACCCGTACAAGCCATGCGGGTCAATAAGTGACATAGGTCTCTGAGGGTTGCCATCTCCTCCAGCCGGAATTTACCATCCACCGGTAAGACTTCAGGGGTAAAACTGGATGTGTGAAAATAGCAAAAGTTCTTTGTCAGCAGTGTCAGTCAATCACGAACGCTCCCTCTGTAAGTGCCTCAAGGTCTGTTTGGCCAGTCGGAGAGTAGCAGGTCCAGGCGTGCAACCCTATGCTCGGAAAAAGCACCTTTTACCCCCGGCCCTAGCGGCTCAAAGTTCGCTTAAAACAGTCGATCTGGGTCAGTGCCTTCCACGTACTTTGGTTATGACTGTCTTGTCCATGTTGACGATTTCACACCATTTGGCGTGGGTTGGAACCGGGGGCGTCAATAAGCATGTCTGTTCACACTACCATTGAAGAGAAACTTTCGCCGCTCTCCGCTGTCCCTCGGTCTCCACCACTCCCCACGTTGTAATCATGCCAACATTTCAGGGTAAAACGAACTGGTGGCCGCAGCCATCAGTGCCCCTCTTGTCGGCACTTGTCCCAGGAGTTTGTCACTGTCCCCTCCCCGGGATTCTGCGCCCGGCACTGGGTGTTCAGTCCCTATCTCCGGGGCGGCTTGTACACAGGTGAGCTGAGCCGTATCCTGGGACTCTGCTCGCTCGGTTCTATGCTGTGATTGCGGCAATCATGTCCTCGACCTCTTGGTCCAACATATTCCAGTCCAATAATTCACGCACTCTTGTCTTTTAGCTGATTTCTAGTCTTCAGGTATAGGCGTTCTCCCGTTTTGCACTCATGGTTCTGGGTTGCAGCAGTGATGTGGTGGTGAAAACTTGCGTTACTTGTTGGCACTAACGTGTGTTCAATATCTTGACCCCAGGAACTCGGCAATTACCATCGGTCCCCACTATATTAACATCATCCCGCATAACCTAGTAATCAGGTCCCAGTTCAATCCCGCCGCTGCCACCACTTAACTTTAATAGCCTGTGACGATAGCCTGTCTCAGGTTATTAAAGGTTACACAAATCACTGGTTCGAACTGAACGAGTCTTAGATATATCAATTGATATCTTTATTCCTTTGGATAGGTGAACACACGAATAATACAGTAACGACAAGAATATACTTACTTTGGGGGTTGGGGGAATGAGAAGTATGGAGCATAGTCAATTCTCCTCGCATCAAGCAGCATTCAATGATAAATTGAAGGACACAGGATAAAGGGAACAACATTTAAATATAAACCTTTTGTGCCCTATCCCCTTACATTGAGTGCCGTGGATTGGTTTTCAATTACCTACAGCCACTCGTTAACTTGGGAACAGCTTTCTTTGTGAACACAGCCTCCCCCTGCTAGTTGGTAATATGCGCAGTTGAGCTCTGGGTCCCATTTCTAAATCACCCCCTCTCTATCATGAAGCCAGCCAGTCCTACTACCAAACGGAATATCTGGCGGAAACCCTTTGTTGTGGTGTGAAATGGAACACTTGACGACTGTCTGGTTTGAGTATCTCCCCCCTCATGCAAACAGTGAGGTGACAAATCCTTTGAAACATACTCAAGTCCTTGACATTGGGTCGCTTTCTGGCCATATGCTACCCCTGGTATGCAAGGAATTTCCTCTTGGGTTTTACCCATACCTTGAATACAGTATGTTGGATAAAACCATGAACATATTAAAATATCCGGTTCCGTTAGGTCCACCAGTCCAAACTTTCCCAGTTCTCAATGCCGAAACTGGGACACCCTATGGTCCAATTTGCGACGTGCTACGACCTGGTGAACCGAGATACACAATAACCCTAAAACCGTTTTACATTTTATGCACAATCTCCGCTGTGACATTAAATCACGTTTTTCACTAAATCCCCATTGAAAAGAACGGGCTTCGCCGCCATAGACTTTCAATGGCAAACCGCCGCCATGGCGGCTATGGGAATCACCGCGCATAACTTTTTCAACGGGGCGATGCCGCCGCCGTTGAAGTCAAAGGGAGTTTTCCGCCTTAGCCGGTCAATGGGGTTTGGCCGCCATTGGGTCTATGGGAAAGTCCGAACTTTTCAAGGGGGTCCATACTCCGTCGGGTTGGTCCAAGGGTCAAAGGATGGTTCTGCAGCGATTGCCAGGATCCCGCAGTGTGGCTACAGATACCCAAACCCCGATCCTCTGGGCCCTCACAGAACCGAGCTATGGCACACCAAAATTTAGCTTTTGACACTTAGCCGTTTTTCCTGAGCCTTGTTCTGCCACCCCCGCCATTGTAACCTATGGCGTGTCCCCCGCTCTTATTGGTTCTACCCTTATTGGGGGTCCAGGATACGGGGACCCCCGGTTGTGGTCGAGTGGGGGGAAGTCTCGGAACCAGGGACAGAAAGAATTTTATCCTAGGGGCCCTAGAACTTGATTTATTTCCCACGCCACTTGTCGTTTGAACTGACTTTGTTAGGATCAAAGCCTCCTAGTTGAAAATGTATCCGTCTTTGCGGTTAAGCGGTTTGGACGGCGCCCAACTCGTTCCTGGAAAGCTCTTTCACCGGATTTCTCCATTGAGTCAATGAGCCCATTGACTTACAATGGGAAACTGCCGCTCTCCCTCTCGGACGCTCCATCTGCTGGTCTTCTCAGGAACAGGACTCCACCAGCACTTTCGCCATTGAAATACATGGAGCTCTAATGTCGGCCTATGACCCTGCAAAATGGTGCCTGAAAAGGCTGGAAAATTTCACAAAGAGCTATAATCTTAAAGGACTTTAACCCTGTGTGTTCCCCGGATGGAACCTAGTTGTGTGTGAATGCAGACAGCTCATAAACCAGATGTTACAACAGAACAGGGGAACAGGTAATACACCTTTACATGTCATAACGGGTACAATCACAATCCTGGTCCTCAGCCCTTAACCTCTGTCTCCCTGGTAGGGTCAGGGATGGCCAAATGCGGTGTAACTTCTTTAATACCGGGCCCCCCCTTTCTCCCTCTAAGAGACGATCCAAAAAGACCCATAGCAGTAATTGCTGCTTCAAGGGCTCCTACCAGTAGTGACTTAGGGGCTGCTACTAATGCAACTAGCATTTCCCTTTTGTACATTTCCTTTGCTATTTAACCTCCTACTTATATAAAGTTCAGTTTAATCACTACAGCTTTGTAGCTTAGAATAAAATAGTTCTTTTGACAAATACGCATACATTATTTGTATTCACAACATGGGACATTATGGGGGGGGGGCGAATACTTCTGCAAACCAACTGTATGTGGGTGGTGGTGTGGCACAGTCAGCGTCCCTCTCCTCTCACCCTGCAGGACTCCTCCCGTCAGAGGTCCCAGGTGCCCGATGGTCAGTCTTTTTCCTGGGATGTGACGTACACGGACTGAAGAGCACACCCCATCCAATGTGTCCTTAAATAATCCATGTGGTACAAGGGCAGGTCCACAGCGTGGGGACTCCAACAGCTGCGGTGTCAGGTACAGGGCCGACAGGTTCTGGGGTCAGAAATCAGATCACCAAATTAAGGTCACAACCGACAGGGGTCAAGGAGTAAATGGTCACCTCATTTTGTCACTTGTTTCCGTCCCCCCCCTCCTGTCTCGGTCCCCCCCTCCTGTCCCGTCCCCCCCCTACTGTCCCGGGTCCCCTCCATCTGTTCTGGGTCCCCCCCCCCCCCCTCCTGCCGTGGGTCCCTCCTGCCCTGGGTCCCCCCTCCTCCCGTGCCCCTGTTATATCAGGAGTAAATCTGGCTTTTAAAAGGACACGCAGGACAGTTTATTATAGAAGAGTAAATAGCAACCCGGTCTGAACTGTTTCCTCCCCCACCCCAGAAATCCATATACTGACAGCGCCCCTCCTCGTCACACCCCCTCCTCCATACCCTGGGCCCCCCACCCTTCCTCACATTATAGGGGCGTACATCTCAGGCTTGGAAGTAGGCAGCCCCCTTAGCCGGCCGCTCGGAACTCCACGTTACTGCAGCACTTTTTCATGCTGCGTGTAAGTTATGGTACATGTTGAGGTTGAGCGGGAAGCGCAGAGCGCTGACCTCGACCTGCGGACGACTGCTCTGCGGGTCGCTCTGCGCAAATGGCTGCGAACAGCACAGGTCTCAGGGTTTCAACTCCAGTTCCCCCCTCCCCCCAAACGAATCTCCCACAGGGGCCACGTGCGCTGCTGCAGATTTTGAAGTTCTCCGTTGGCATCATCGGCTCCGCGCTCCGCCGCCCGGCGCTTTGGGCTCAAACCTGCACTCGGAACCACACTCCTGGTAACTGAAGGAGGGTAGGAAGGGGGGGTAGGAGAGGTGAGGAGGGGGCTAGAAGACAGAGCGAGTGGGGGGTGTAGAAAGAAGAGGAGGGGCGTTAGAAAGAGCGAGGGGTGTACAAAGAGAGCGAGGGGGGGTGTAGAACAGAACCGAGCCGGGCGTAGAAAAGAGCGGGGGCGTAGAGAGCGAGGATGAGGCAGAGAGGTGAGGAGGGCTGTATGAGAGCGTATGGGGGTGTAAGAGAGTGAGGGCGTAAAGAGACAAGCAGAGGGGGGGCGTAGAGAACCACGAGGGGGGCATAGAGCAGCGCGGAGGGGGCCCATAGAGAGCGAGGAGGGCCATAGAGCCGAGGGGGCATAGAGACCAATGGGCATAGAAGATGCGCCAGGGGGCATAGAAGCGCAGGGGCAATAGGAGAGCACGAGGGAGCATAGAGAGAGCACAGGGGGGGCAAGAGAGAGAGCATAAGGGGAACGTTAAGAGCACACAGGGAGCTAGAGAGATAGAGCGCGAGGGGTCATAGGAGAGCGAGGGGTCATAGATAGCAGGGGGGCTAGAGAGCAGGGGAAGCATAGAGTGCCCAAAAGTGCGTAGAGAAAGCGAGGGGGGGCATAGAGAGAGAGAGAGCACAAGGTTGGAGCGTAGAGAGAGAAGATGAGGGGGGGCATAGAGAGAGAGGAGGGGGGTAGAGAGAGAGAGAGAGGAAGGCGGCGCCTAGAGCACACGAGGGGGACGTGAGAGAACGCATTGGTGGTTAGAAGAGCGAGGGAAGGCATAGAAATGAAGAAGGTGTGAGGGGGGTACAGACAGATAGGGATGAGGCATAGAGAGAGGAAGGAGGGCGTAGAGAGAGCGGAGGTGGGCGCATAGAGTAGAGAGACAATGGGCTACGAGCGCGAGGGTCATAGAGAGAGCGAGGGGTCTAGATAGCAGGGGGGGCATAGAGAGCAGGGGAAGGCATAAGTGCCCAAAAGTGGCGTAAGAGAAAGCGAGGGGGGGCATAGAGAGAGAGAGAGCACAAGGTGGAGCGTAGAGAGTGAGATGGAGGGGGGGCATAGAGAGAGGAGGATGGGGCATAGAGAGAGAAGGAGAGAAGAGAATGGTGGGCCTAGAGCACACAGGGGGAGGCGTAGAGAGAACGCATGGGGGGTGTAGCGAGAGCGAGGAGGGCATAGAGAATGAGAGAGGGTGAGGGGGGCACAGACAGATAGAAGAGGGCAAGAGAAGGAAGGGGGCTAGAGAGACCGAGGTGGGGCGCATAAGAGAGAGCAATGGGGCGTAGAGTGAGAGGGGCATAAGAGAACGCACGGGGCGTAGAGAGATCATGAGGGGGCATAGAGAGAGCAACGAGGGGGTATAGAAAAGGAGGGGGGATACAGAGTAAGAGAGCATAGAAGAGAGAGAGCACGGGGGGGCGTAGAAGAGACGGGGCGTATAGAGAGCGCAAGGAGGGTGTAGAGAGGGAAGGGGGCTTAGAGAGAGCGCAAGGAGCGTAATAGAGAGCGCAAGGAGCGGCGTAGAGAGAGCATGAGGGGGGCGGAGAGAGAGCGAGAGGGGGCATAGAGAGATTAGCGAGAGGGAGCGTAGGGGCGTAGGGAGAGCGTGAGGGGGGCGTAGAGAGCGTGAGGGGGCTTAAGAGCGTGAGGGGCATAGAGAGCGAGCAAAGGGCAAGAGCGAGGGTCTTAGAGAGAAAGAGAGAGCGCAAGGCGTAGAGAGAGAGAGCGTGAGGGTGGGCGTGGAGAGAGAGCGCAAAGGGGTTGACATAGAGACTCAAAGGGGGCGTAGAGCAAGAGAAGAGCAATGGGGGGCGAGAGAGAGTGAGGGGGGCGACAAGAGAGAGAGCGAGGTAGGGCGTAGAGGGCAAGGGGGCGCAAGAAGAGCAAGGGCAAGAGTAGAGAGGAAGGGGGCATAGAAGAGATAGAGGGGCTAGAGAGAGAGTGCGATGGGGGTGTAGAGAGAGAGACGCGCGAGGGGTACGAGAGAGAGCTCGAAGGGGGGCAGAGCAAAGAGAGGTCAAGGGGGCATAAGAGAGAGCAATTGGGCGTAAAGAGGAGCAAGGTATGTAAACAGAGAGCACAGGGGAGGGCCGTAAAGAGAGCGAGAGGGGGCATAGAGAGAGAATGAGGGGGCATAGAGTGCAAAGGGGGCGTAGAGAGAAGGAGGGCGGTGTTAGAGAGAGGGGGTGCATAGAGAGAGAAAGCACGACTGGGGGCATATAGATAGAGAGTGCAAGGTGGGCGTAGAACGAGAGAGCGCGAGGGGGAGGCGTAGAGAGAGAGCGAGGGGAAGAGAGAGAGAGTGAGGGAAGAGAGAGAGAGAGAGATGGGGGGTGCATAGGGAGAGTAAGAAGGGGTGTGAGAAAGCGCGAACGGCGTAGAGAAAGGGAAGTGGGTAACGATGAGGGAGTGGGCGGGTAGACAGAGAGAGTGGGGTGGTAGAGAGAAGAGTGGGTGGGTTAGAGGGGGGTCGGTAGAAAGGGAGTGGGTAACGAGTGCGGGAGTAGAGAGGTAGTGGGGGGGTAGAGTGAGCGAGGGATGGGGAGATAGCGAGAGAGAAGGAGTGGGGGAGGTAGAGAGAGGGACGGGGTATAGGTAGGAAGGGTAGCGAGAGAGTGGGCACAGGATTGTAAGCATACCCAAGCTGATCACCTCTGCTCAATCCCCATGCCCCCCCTCCCTCACACCTCCCACTCCTCTTACCTTCCTCATCTCCCCCTCCTTGGCGCTCAGGCGCACCACCCTGCTTTGATAGGCTGTGCCCCCCGGCTCCTCTAGCTGCAACCGTCAGGAAGTAGACAAAGTACTCAGTGCGGAAGGTGTGCAGATAGCGGATGGGGTAGGAGTCCCTGAACTGGGGGAGCACCGTCTGACTGAAACCCGTCCACGAAGCCGTCCTCAGTGAAGAGCAGCGCCGAACCGACCGACGCCGGACTTAACTTCCAGCCACGAGGGAATCCACTGACGAGGCCAGGAAGAAATAACCGCGTGTCTATTGGTCACCACTGTGGAGGGTCCCCATTGGGCTGGACACACGTCCCGGCACAGAAGAGGGGAGTTCTCCATCTTGTTGAACAGCACTTGGAGTCGGCGATCTTGGCCCCGTGAGTTGGTGCAGGAAGCAGAGTCCGCGGAGAAGGGAGCCGCAGCTGTACAAGATGTCTCTTCTGTGTCCAGTACAAGGACTCGGCTCTCTGTGTCCTCGGGCTGGTCCGGCCGGCGCTGCCCATCTTACACACTGGGAGCCACTGGGAGCACTGGGAGCTGTTGGTAGGGTCCAGTGTGACGCTCTGCAGATTCGCAGGTCGGAGCCGTGCAAACTTGCAGGTGGTTGGTGATGGCCACGAAGACCAAGGGCTCCTGCCCATCCTTGGAGATCAGGTTCTGAATGGGTCCGGGGGCCACAAGTTAGGGAGATCGTACCGGAGGGTGGGGTCCAGAGAGGAGCTCGGGGTTCATCTGAGCACTTCCAGGGGTATGCCAGGTGACCCAGGAAGAGGAAGGAGAGGGGCAGAGAAGGGGGCAGAGGCTGCCCATCATGTGAGGTGAATGGCACACTTTCTGACTTCAACCCAGCGCGGCACATTGACACAAGGAGGGGCGTCTATAATATGGGACCTGAGAGAGAGGAGATTTTGAGGAGCAGAATGCCTGCCCTAGAGGTGCCATGCTGTGTATCTGTGCCAGTTCCTGGCCCTAGCAGTCCAGAGTGTACCTGCACCAGTCTGTCCTAGAGGTGCCTTGCTGTGTATCTGGCCAGTCCTTCCCTAGCAGTGCCAGAAGTGTACCTACACCAGTCCTGTCCTAGAGGTGCCATGCTGTGTATCTGTGCCAGTCCTGCCCTAGCAGTGCCAGAAGTGTACCTACACCAGTCCTGTCCTAGAGGTGCCATGCTGTGTATCTGTGCCATTCCTGTCCTAGCAGTGCCAGAGTGTACCTTCACCAGTCCTGTACTACAGTTACAGTCCCTAGAGGTGCCAGGCTGTGTATCTGTGCCAGTCCTGCCCTAGAGGTGCCAGGCTGTGTATCTGTGCCAGTCCTGCCCTAGAGGTGCCAGGCTGTGTATCTGTGCCAGTCCTGCCCTAGAGGTGCCAGGCTGTGTATCTGTGCCAGTCCTGCCCTAGAGGTGCCAGGCTGTGTATCTGTGCCAGTCCTGCCCTAGAGGTGCCAGGCTGTGTATCTGTGCCAGTCCTGCCCTAGAGGCAGGTGCCAGGCTCTGAATCAAGTCCTAAACTGTACAGGGACTCCCTTTAAAGCCAATAGGTTCTGTGTGAGTATGTGCGGGGGGAGGGCTCAGCGTGCCCACATGCCAGTGCGGGTTCGAGGGGGCGCAGCATGCCCACGTACCAGTGCAGGACACGGGCGACGCATGCCGGTGAGGGGGGCTCCGCGTGCTAGTGTGCTAGTGGCACGTATTTCACATGCATGTGACCTGGGCCCTCCCATGTCGGCGGTCTTGCGATCCCCCCACCCCATTTCATAGCTCGCGAGCCCCCTCTATTTACCTCCCTCTTTCCATTTTTTTTTCTCCCCTCCGTCTCACCTCTCCCACCCTCCATTAAATACCCCTCTCACTCAATCCCTGGCCCCCTGCCTCACATGTATTTTCTCCCCTGCATCCCACTCTTACTCCCTCCCTCACTCCCCCGTCAATTACCCCACCCTCTCAATCCCTCCTCACACTCATTCCTTCCCCCTCACACAATCCCCCCCCACAAAATACATACCAAAATATCTGACCCCTCTAAATACATACAAACAAATCCTCACACCCACAAATATATACAAACTGCCCCAACCCCCAGTAATACATATTAAAAAAAAAAAAAAAAAATACATAGAAAAAAAACAATACATAGAAAGAAAACTTAATGCACAGAAAAACACTAATATATATATAAAAAAAAAACAATACATAGAAAAAATCCCAATACATATAAACCATTAGCTTGGGTGTCAGGCCTCTCTGGTCGGGCCCGCTGGCAGCAGGGGGCCCCGCGGCCGGACAAAGCAGTTGGGCTGGACCTCTCGTGACCACCTGGTCCCGGCTCTCCCCAAGTTGCAGGCCTCTCCCTCACTCTGTCCTATGCCGAGCGTCTGACATTGCCATGGCGACGCGTCTCCAGATGCCGGCTGAACCACGGTAAGTGCAGTTTACAGAGGCCTTTGCCACTTCCCCGGCACTTAATTTAAGTGCCTTCAGGCAGCACGCGGGGCCTCTGTAAACCCCGCGCCCCCGGAGTTAATCTGAGGGCACACACCCAGTTTGCACACCACTGGGTTAAGGAACCCCAACCGTCTTTAATAGCATGTCTGAGAACAGATGCACTGTAAGTGTAACCCCCCCCCCCCCGCAATGGGGTTATGAGATTGCTGTGAGGAGATAATAGTGGGATAGTGTGGGTTGGGCCAACCCTGTGTTGCCATGGGGATACTGATGTCAGAAGGGATATAAAAGATAGGGAAGGGTCTGGAAGTTCAGGTTCCCGGAGAGCAAGAAGAGAGGAGTCTCGAGGAGATCATAGGGATGTTCATAAAGTAATAGCACAGACCAGGCCCTCCTGCTTTATTATGTGGTAGATAGGGACAGTGCTCCTTTAAGTTAGGATCCCAGAAGAAGGCTGTCACGGGAGACCAGGACTATCACACCAGGGATCAATTAGCCAGACAGAAACACAAGAGCTTATAAAATTAATTAATTGAAAGAGAGATATCCAAAACTATACAGATAAACAGACAACACATACCCAACTGGGGATACCATGCAGAACTAGTTGCAGGGCCCCCTTGCAGAGATTTCCCCTGTCCTTCTTTCTTCACAGTGCTTTCATGGACTGGTTTTCAGGCCTGGGACCGGCACTGGCAGCTCTGAATCTGCAGCTGGAACTCATAACGAGAGCTAGAGCTCTCCACCTTTTTATACCATATGCTCCAACATTGAAACATTCAAGGCCAGGTGCGGTCAATATTCCCCAGCCCCTGATTGGTGGGTTAAAATGCAACATAACTTTGGTTACATGAAAACGGTTACAGGGAAAGGTCACAGGCAGCCTTTGCAACATTTCTCCTGAAAACAACATTAACCCCTGGTCCCTGAAGTGCTGGAACCAGGCTTACAATACACACACACACACACACACACACTACCAATGTATTGCTGACAGGTAGGGATAATGAAAAATACAAAATACATACCAAAATATCCCACCCCTCTAAATACATACAAAAAAAATCCTCATCCCCGCAAATATATACAAACTGCCCCCCCCCCCAAATACATATTTTAAAAAAAACAATACATAGAAAAAACACCAATACATAGAAAAAACTTTAATACATAGAACAAAATCTCAATACATATAAAAAAAAAACAATATAGAAAAAAAACTTAATGAATATATAGAAAAAAAACAATACATAGAAAAAAAAACAATACATAGAACAAAACCTCAATACATTAAAAAAAAAACAATACATATAAACACTTAGCTTGGTTGTCAGGCCTCTCTGGTCGGTGAAAAAAAGGGGAAAAAAGTGTGCAACCAAAAATAACCAAATTGTGATAACAGAACAATGTCTAATAGTGAATTCAAGTGATTAAATTAACCCTCCTTGATAATTTGTGAGAAACAATAAAATCAAGCACAACCCTAATGTGGAAGTGATAAAATTACGTGACCATACATATCCGTTGGTAAGTTGCGTATGCTGCTGGGTAAATGGAGTGGCTCAACACTCCCAAACGCTAGAAACAAAAGACAAAAAACAAGCGCAAAACGCAAAAGTGAAGTATATCAAAACTATTTAAGTGTTTAGAAAAGGGTAATAAATCTGCGTACATCAAAGGATTAGAACATAAGCATTTCGTGTATCAATACACAAGTTACCACACAGCTGTCGGCAGGATAGGCGATGGTGGAGAAACCCTCAGGTAGGTGTACTTCTGCACTCTCCAGGTGTCAGTTGGCTCCGTTGCTGTAATCGGTCACCGGCATGCAGATCCTCTCACGGCTACTGTCGTTGCACCTCCGTAGGCAGCAGAGAATCCTTTGTGTTGAACAACCCCACTGTGTGTGTGCTCGAACAAAGTCCCTCAATCCACACGGGAGTTATGACTACACGAGCCGGAGTCACCAGTTCATCGTCTCCACGCCTAGCAGCACGTCGATCAGCAGTGACGTTGCACCTCGCGCAAGCGTGTGACGTCACGCAAAGGGCGTATCTCCAACGGGAGAAACAGGAGCAGAAAGTCTCTTGTGCAAATGCACACAAAATGGCATAAAAGATTGACAAATAAAAGCAGTAACCCTACGCGTTTCGTATCTGGATGATACTTCTTCAGCCTGACTGTGACTGTGTAACAGTTTAAACAGTATTAATAACCAATAATAAATGCAAACTCAAATGACACCCAGATATCTATAAGTCTAAAAGTATGACATAAACCATGTGATGATAAATACGTCTGAGAGATGCACTCAGGGCACTATCTGTAGTTTATAATACTGGACAAGTGAGACCCAATGATGGGATATAATATGTAAGAAATGTTACACTTGAATGAATATGTCCTGCTACATCCAATGTCACAGTGCTATATGCTGAGCTGCAGAACCCAGACAATGAAATAAATTAGGCTCTTAAATGCTGCTCCCCAGAAGGATTACCAATTCTATACAATAAAGTCAAGAACAGCGCCCCTCTTTTTTTGTTCTTGCCATGGGGATACTGATGTTAGAAGGGATATAAAAGATAGGGAAGGGTCTGGGAGTTCAGGTTCCCAGAGAGCAAGATGAGGAGTCTCGGGGAGATGATAGGGATGTTCATAAAGTAATAGCACAGACCAGGTCCCCCTGCTTTATACGGCTGAGTCCCCGCTGGAGCTGACCGCGCTATGCGGTTGGCGCGCTTACCTCTGAATGGTAATCCTCCCGTTCACGCTACGCGCGCGCTCATGCGTGGGCACGCACGCTCTCCCAAGCTTTGTGCTTGGGGAGACAAGAGAGCTATACTTTCGAGCTCAGAGCAGGGTCACATGACTCTGCTCTGACCAATGGGAAGAGAGAGGGTGTGTTCTAATGTTTTGTCACTTACACCAAGCACAAAATGGAATTTAGCGGATGGGGAGCAGAGAGAAGTGGAAGGGGGTGGGGGGGACGGACTGAGAAGGGGAGAACAGAGTGAGATGGGGGGGAAACTGAGTGAGTGGGGGGGGATACCACTGTGTTATAGAGGGGCCGGATACCACTGTGTTATAGAGGGCCCGGATACCACTGTGTTATAGAGGGGCCGGATACCACTGTGTTATAGAGGGGCCGGATACCACTGTGTTATAGAGGGGCCGGATACCACTGTGTTATAGAGGGGCCGGATACCACTGTGTTATAGAGGGGCCGGATACCACTGTGTTATAGAGTGTGGCTACGTGGGATTTCTCTTACATTGCGTTGTATATACGTCCCAACATTGCATTTGTGCCTCATCTAGTCCGAGTAGCGTCGCTGAGGGAAGTGGTGGCCCCATTTCTCCAGAGGTTACCCCGGTATACTGTGGCGTAGTTTGCCTGTTCTGCCATTTCTCCAGAACTATACCGTGACACACTGGCACAAAATAACAGGGGGGTTTCTTTTTTAGAGAGTCGGCGATTGGGTTTGGGGAATAATTGTGCCGGATTCTGGAGCCGCTGGTTGTTTCATTTGTAGGTATTTTTGCCATGTAATAATAATAATAATAATAATAATATTAATAATAATGTTATTTGTGTCTGTTTCCAAGTCTGGCAAAGAACAGGACAAAGCTAATTAGGAGACTATTTAGAAAAACATTCTAATGATAAAGTGTATTATGTCGGCGATGGCGAGCAATACAACCGACGGATATATTAGGCTCGTAGAGACAGAAACAGGTCACATGATGATCTCTCTGATTAACTATAGTACTGAATAGGTAACCTGAGGTGGTTACGCCAACTGCAATTGGCTGAGAGGTGTGTGTGTGTGTGTGTGTGTGTGTGTGTGTGTGTGTGTGTGTGTGTGTGTGTGTGTGTGTGTGTGTGTGTTGGGGTTGGGTTTTGGTGTGTGTGTGTGTTCAGGGCAGACAGTGGTAATATCGCTCACCTGTCTTTAACTTAATCCAACAGATAAAGGTGTTATAAAAAAAAAACAAAAGTAGAATTGATCGCATTGCAGAAATGCCGCCAGACGCCCTCCCCTCCGCTCTTTTCCTCGCGTTACTATTCCGAGGTGTTCTCTGGACGCTCTGGGAGCACGGCTTGGTGCGGGTTTGGGAGACGCAGAAGCCGGAGGAGAGGTGTCGCACTGGTTTGCACACCTGCCTCTCTGATTATCCTTTTCACTCATTTGAAGTAACTGAGAATTACTTGTATCCTTTTATTTGACATTTTAGTGCTTACATATTTTTAACCCTGTGGCTTTCTTCTGGCAGCCAGCAAAGTAACATTTGGTGGAACTGCCTACATTAACACCTTCACTGCCAGAGAGACCAGCAACGTGTCATTTTGCATTGCTGTCATCTCTGGCACTGAAGAGGTTAAAACAGGGGTGGCCGACTTCAGTCCTCAAGGGCCACCAACAGGTCAGGTTTTGAGGATTTCCCTGCTTCTGCACAGGTATATCATTCATTCTGACTGAGCCACCTGTGCTGAAGCAGGGATATACTGAAAACCTGACCTGTTGTTGGGGAGGGGGGGGGGGGCTTGAGCACCCCTGGGCTAGTGTATACAGAGCAAGTAACACCTGTCACAAAGTGTCCGGTTGGTGGCCCTTGAGGACTGGATTTGGCCACCTCTGGGTAAAAAGGATGTTGTTTTTGGTGAATTGTTTAAACTCCAGCATCATAAAAATGAACAGAGGAAAACATCCGTTTCTGCTCCCATTTCCCATCTGGAAAAGGCCGGAGCTCCGTGTCTGAGGGTTCACTGTTGACTCACATTTATATTAAAAAAAACAACTGTTTCAGTCAATTAAAGGCAGTGCTGCTCCTGTAATAATGCTCGCTCAGCGACGGTCCCTACGCAGGAAGCAATGGGAAAACCATGGAAACATGCTGCTAAGTACATCCTGTACCGTCGTTAGAAGTGCGAGGGACCGAGCGCCGCATAACGCACATGGCTGCTGCCTTCAGTCAAAGGCAGTTTCCCCGGGCAATAGCGCCTCGACCGGCCCCATCAGAATCTAATGAATAACCCCTTATGAACCAATTTTCCTTATTGCAAATCTGGTGCCGTTGTGGTGCAGAAAATATTTTGCATGGTACCCAATGATCTATATTATTACAGCGCATGCGCAAACGCAGAACAGAAATTGAATTATCACCATGCGCTTGTTCTGGGGGGTTAAATATCTGTAATTACGAAGAAAATAGGATATGGTTTGTGGTCTCTATTCTGCGTGGCTAACGAAAGCCGCTCAGCTGCTGCCCTGCAGGACGTCACGGGGGATCGTTCACTCTTAATGACGTATTAATCCATTGTAAACATTCCGTTACAGGTAGTGGCTCTTGTATTGAAGGGTTAACAAAAACAGCGTAAAAAAAATCGATGAGTAATGAAGACGAGGAGGTTCTCCTCTCGGCCGCCCTCCTCTTCTTCTGTTATAAAACCAACACCTTTCCACAATTCCTGTTCAACATATCTAATTAAATTGAGGCCTCCTGCAATTAGTATCACTACATTTCTAATCCCACAGAGAGCAGAGAATATTGGAGAATGTGGGGGATTATGATGGCGCGACTCATGTTTTTATCCGTCTGTATAAAGTAAATGTCTAGGGAAGGGAGATGTCTAAATCCTCCGGCATCTGGACATCGCGCATTGGAAGTCTCCTCCCTCCATTTACTTTGGCTTAAAGTGCTCGGCAGATTCATGCAAAACCAAGAACAATGTGTCAGGAGAAATGGGTAAAACTTTCCTTTGGCAGCTGCACGAATTGGGTCAGATGTAGAAATTATTCATTTGCGAGCATGGAAAACAACCGAGACCCGGCTTTCTGGGGAGAAATCTGCTACTTACTTATTTATTTATTTATTGTTGTTGCAATTTTCACACAGCCAAACCCCCCCCCCCCCCCATCTCGTTGCACAAAGTGACCTTACATCGCACAGGCCAATGTGGGCCGGAACCGAGCTCCATTTAGGAGACCTGACTGGTAGGGCTGGCGAAGTCCAGTCTTTTCAATATTCCTCTAATTAACCCACTTAGCTCTAATTATCACCAGGGCAGCGGCAGTATGTGCTGCTGGATGTGTGGTATTGAGCACTGCATTTAGCTCTCCGGCACTAAAGGGGTTAATTAGAACAACCTTTGAACCCTGCAAGGAAATGTTACATCCAAGAAAGATGAAGCAAGAGCATCTTCTTATTCGGTCTCTAAGGCCGGGGCGGCCAACTCCAGTCCTCAAGGGCCACCAACAGGTCAGGTTTTAAGGATATCCCTGCTTCAGCACAGGAGGGGGAGGGGAGAATGTCCTTTAACACCATTATGAACAAGGAAGCCATCTCCTAATAGCCAGGCCCAGGGTAAGGTGAAGCATCTGCAGTGTGCCTGCAACTTTCAATCCTACGTTGGGTTAAGTCAGATGTCTAGCTACTTAGTTACAGAGCTTTCTGTAGCAGAGGAGCTTACACTCTATCGCTTAAACCCCACCCCCCCTGAAGTCTGCGGTACAGTGAATAACAGGAGGAAACCCCCCATCAGCGATGGAGATGCGCTTACAAATAATTGGGTTTGGCAGGCAGGTTAACCCCAGACGTTCCTGCACATTTAGAAGCAGAATTTGCCTTCTGGCTGATGAGTAATTTTAACCCTTTAGTTGCCAAGCATTGCAGACGTCTCTGGCAGTGAATGTGTTCAACAGCCTACGAATAATGGCACTGTATTTAAAGTGGGGCAATCTGTTTAAAAATCCAGTGCTGTCTCCCTGTGACGTCAGACATATCCTCCTCTTTTGGGCAGATATTTATTATAGAAATGAATCCCAAAGTGCCATATAAAACAAAAATAATATTATCCCTACCTTCCTTGGCTTGTGATTTAAAATGATAATCATTAACATGTGTAATGAAACGCTTCACATAAACTACAAGAGCAGGAAGTCACTGGGATGGCTTCTTTCAAAGTAAGAAATGCCTAGAAAGACGGAGGATTAAATAGCACAGCAGAATAGCAATGATGGAGTACAGACCGCCCACATTACAAAGCGTTCTTGTGGTTCCTGGGATCTCCCACCTCTGCACTCCCAGCTGTGGAATCACCGCTTTACACGTCCCCATGATCGGACTTTACTGGAATATTTGTGTTCCAATGGGTGGAAATGTTTTTCTTTCTTTATACTTCCATGGTGATAGGTTTACAAAGTGGCAGCAAAGCTGTGGGACTGGACAATTACAGGAAAGTGAAGCAGATCGCTACCAAAGGCACCTGGAGCCCTTAACGGGCAGGGGAGAGGTTGTGGACATTAGGTTTGGCCACAAAGAGTGTGGGGGGGGGGGTCACAAAGTGGATACTTCAAATATTGCAGTTCAATTGCGGAGACAAAGTGTGGGGGAGATTTGCAAAGCTCAGATGACCGATACTGGAGCATGATTGGGGTTAACGGCCATCGACTTGAATACCAGTTAATGACGATCAAACTTCGATACTCGTTATCAGAGCTACATGAATCCCAGCCCAGTGTGTCGTGAAGAAACATCATTTTGGGCTCCAAATTGAGAGTCAGTTAGTGAAGTGGCTCTGCCTGTTCCTCCTTAACCCAAAGTAATAACCAACACAAGAGCCCACTCTTCTTCACTACCTCTTAAAGGGGATGAGTTGGCTTAAGAGTAAGGTTGTCATGTTTGTACATACCGTGTCCATCCTGAGTGATGGATGAGGTGTTATTGCAGGTGACCTTGCACTAATTTACCTGTTCACTTTAGAGGACGCACACCCGGAAACGGTGCTTTTATTATGTTGGTTTGCAGAAAGTCTAGTCCCAATTTACAAACACAACGGAGGAGTGATTTAGCAGTGAAGACACTCATCTTGGAAGTGATTATTATTAGTTGAAAGCACACTCCAAGTTCTATATTTCCTAGCGTTTCAGACAAAACATTACATTCTAGTGCATTCATTGTGCTGGTTAACTCAATGTATATCATATACACGGGAATACTGCAAAAAATTATTAAATAATTATAATTATTCTGTGTCCGTATAGTTACAGGTCCTACTCAAACTCCAGCTCAAATATAGGAGGGCTAACCTAAACTCGGTCCTTGCTTGTAATGCAGCTATGGAACAGCCATGCCTTCTTTATAACGCTGAGCTTTCCATATCGCCTCGAGCTGACCTTCAGACAGAATAAAAAGCTTGCTAAAATTGTGCAAATACATCCAGAATGGGAGTCAAGGTCCTGATATGAGCAACATCTGCTCAGCTTCACTCTGCATTAGCACAAACTTTGCCAAGCGATGTGATCAGCTGGGAGAGAGGAACATTAGAGAGCCATATTTAACTACTTCTGTGCCAGGGAAGGAATTTGGTTGGTTAGAGCAGCAAAACACGAGTCCGTTATATACATTCCAGAATAACATTCTGCTGCAGGACGCCTAAAATGCATGGTCTGCTTATTGGGCAGCGAAATGGTTAAAGGTGGGGTTCTATATACATTAAAGCTAGAGCTGGGACAGCAGTCTTAGGCCGCGGCTATAGTGCCGGAGACGGAGACGCGACCGATGATGTCACCCATTGCCATTGCGAAAGTTGTAATCAGGTTTGGATACGTAGCTGCTACAAGGGGGGTGACATCAGCAAGAGGGAAGGCAGAGGGGCTATGTGATTGGCTTATAGGCAGTCACATGGGGAGACCGTCTCTGCAAAATCAAATTCCAGTGACTACAAGGATTTTGGTAGCGACGTAGAGTCCACAATAAGTGCACGTGACGGCATCAATACAATTGTTTTGAAGCGACGTAGCGTCGCCAGCACTATAAGCGCAGCCTTATGGACACAGAGATAGGGGGTGCTCAAAAATGTAATCTGTGATACCAAACCAATTTCTTCCATAGTCAACTCTATCCTGTCTGCAGGCCGTATCCCGGAGACCTGGAAACTGCCAGAGATGTCTTAATCTTCAAAAGTGGGGACAAAAACACTGTCTCAAACTACAGACCAATCTCACTTCTCTCAATTCTATCCAAAGTCCTGGAAAATGTGCCCACTCCCAATTAAGCGATTACTATACCAAGACAAATTTCCCTAGCCAATTCCAATCTGGCTTTCGCCCCAAACACTCCACCGTAACTACCCTGCTAAAAGTTTGCAATGAGATCCAGTGTGGAATGGAACGGGGACAACTCACTGGTGCAGTATTCCTAGATTTTGCAAAGGCTTTTGACACAGTTGATCATGCTATCCTGCTTAACAAACTCCAGAGCTCTGGAATAGGGAAGCATGCTTTAAACTGGTTTCAGTCCTACCTATCAGGAAGATCCCAACATGTGTCCATCTCAGGCTCTAACTCCAACCCCTTGGATATCACCTGTGGTGTCCCGCAAGGCTCTGTTCTGGGGCCCCTACTCTTCTCAGTGTTCATTAATGATCTTCCCACAGCTTGTAAGGAAGCCTCAATACACATGTATGCAGATGACACAATCCTATATGCACACAGCCATAGCCTCTCCGACCTTGAACACATACTTCAGTCTGACTTTTTTAAACTTGAAAATTGGATTTCCCAAAACAAAAACGGTTTAAAACACTGACAAGACTATAACAATGGTATTTGGGACTAAGGCTAAATTTCTAAAGCTTCCAATGACACAGCTCCAGATCAGAACCAACGCTAACACCACCCTAACTCCTGTTACTAGTTTTAAATACTGGAGCATATGGTTTGACTCCCATTTAACATTCGGGTTGCATATTGATACCCTGACATCCAAAACCTATGCCAAACTAGGTGTACTTCATAGGAACAAATCCTCCCTAAGTCTGCTGGTCAGAAAGCGTATCGCACAGCAGATGCCAATGCCAATTGTAGACTATGGAGATATAGTATATGGCTCAGCACCACAAACTCACCTTAGAAAACTAGACACCCTCTACAATTCAATATTGCACTTTGTCTTCCAATATAACTATAACACACATCACTGCGAAATGCTCAAAGAACCAGATTGGTCATCACTTGTGTCTAGGCGCAAAGTTCATCTTTCCTGTCTTGCCTTCAAATACATTCTGGGCAAGCTACCCATCTATCTGAACAAGCTCCTCACCCCTACCACACACAGCACTTATCATCTGAGATCTGACTCCAAAAGACTGTTCATGGTCCCAAGGCTCAACAAAGTATCCGGCCGCTCCTCCTTCTCTTACCGTGCTCCCCAAAACTGGAACAATCTACCAGAGACTCTCACAGCCGCCACCAGTCTAAGTTCTTTAAAAACTAAAGCTGTCTCACATTTTAATCTGGTCTGTAACTGTCTCATACGCCTATAATATATATTATCTCTTACTGTGCATACAATGTCTTGTATATAATGTATACCCTGCTCATTATGTAACTGTATTTGTAACCATGTATTATTTGTCTTAACTCTGTGCCCAGGACATACTTGAAAACGAGAGGTAACTCACTGTATTATTCCTGGTAATACATTTTATAAATAAAATAAATATACTTAAAGCTGCAGACCAAGTAATAGCCTACTGTTTTTTTAATTTTTTTTTAATAAATCAATTCTGTATTATGAGAAAATACCTGAAGTACTTTTTTTTAAACAACCCTGAATTACATTTGTAATGTATTATAATGTAACAAGCATTTTTTGTTTATATAGCATTTACAAAGTCACATCCCCTTCCTCTACTGAAACAAACTCTGGCACATCCCTTTTTGATCCCTGCCCTCTCTAGAAGTGCACCAATTATATCTAGTGACTGTCTGGTCACATGATCTTCCCCACAGAACTTTGCATCTTTGGTCCTCTTCTGCTGCATTGACAGCCATTTAATGTACACCCCGAGCCGAATCTTTGCTGATTGATCACAGGAGAACAGATCGATCGGCAATTTAGCTAATTACTTATTGTATGGATCGTATTGATGCACATATTAAAGGAAAAATCAAATAAAACGTCAGCTTGGACGGCTGCTTTAAAAGAAAAACATTTTGGTGGTTTTAACGAGCCTCTAATTATTCCTGAGATATTCGCCATTATTTGTCTCTACAATTTCATTTGTCGTCATTTTAAAACCCACCAGTAATTTTCTGTTTTGAAGAAATATTGCTGCAAAGTAGTAACAGGAAATAAAATCATACTGGTCAGATAACGTGTTCTACCTGTAACCTGCTGACCGCGTCATATCACCACGTTCTGTCCCCAGGGAGGCCACATCCTCTACATGCCCAGGGAGGCACCATCCTCTACATGCCCAGGGAGGCACTCAGCCTTCTATATGCCCAGGAGGCACCATCCTCTACATGCCCAGGGTCACCACCTCTACAATCCCAGAGGCACCATCCCTACATGCCCAGGAGGCACCCACCTCTACATTGTCAGGGAGGCACCATCCTCTACATACTCAGAGGCACCATCCTCTACATGCCCGGAGGCACCATCCTCTACATGCCCGGGGAGGCACCGTCCTCTACATGCCCGGGGAGGCACCGTCCTCTACATGCCGGGAGGCAACCGTCCTCATCAGCCCGGGAGGCAACCGTCCTCTACATGCCCGGGGGCAATCCTCTACATGCCCAGGGAGGCACCATCCTTTACATGCCCGGAGCACCATACTCTACACACATCCCGGGGAGGCACCATCCTCTACATGCCCAGAGGGGTACCATCCTCTACATGCCCGGGGAGGCACCATCCTCTACATGCCCGGGGAGGCACCATCCTCTACATGCCCAGGGAGGCACCATCCTCTACATGCCCAGGGAGGCAGCATCCTCTACATGCCCAGGGAAGCAACCTGCGTCAGCAAACATGCCTACATTATATATGTCTGTCAGGGATGGAAGGAGACGCAAAGATAAAGAAAGCAGTGCACTGTTTGGGGCTTTAAACGCAAAGGTGCAATTTTCCTTTCCAAAGAATTGCTACCAGAAGAATGCGGGGCATTGGATGGAGCTCTGTGTCTCAGTGCGGGCATTGTATGGAGCTCTGTCTCAGTGTGGGCATTGTATGGCCACTGTGGTTATAGAGGGGCCGGATACCACTGTGTTATAGAGGGGCCGGCAACTGGAAGTGCAACACCTGTGTTATTAGACTGGGCGGCAAAAAGGGGAAACGGGGGGAGAGCAGGTTTGGATGGAAATTTGGGTTATAGAGGGGCGGAACTGTATAATGGGCGTAAAGTGGTTATAGGGGCGCAGTGAGACCACTGGTGATAGAGGGGCCGGATACCACTGTGTTATAGAGGGGGGGCCGGATAACCACGTGTTATAGAGGGCCGGATACAGCGTGTGTTATAGAGGGGACTGATCCGACCACTGTGTTTATAGAGGGAGTTCCGGATACCACTTGTGTTTAGAGGAGGCCCGGATATCCTACCTGTGTTATAAGTTTGTTATTCGTCTGAATGTTTGTAGTTTGTTAGGCTGTGTGTGAGGTGTTGTTTTGTTTGGCTTTTATGTGTTTCGGAGGTTAGGAGTTTTTTGGTATTTTTACACTGTGTTTATTGAGGTCCTGGATTACCACTGTGTATAGAAGGGGTCATTCTGATACTCACTGGTTATTGAGGGGCCCGATACCACGTGTGTTATAGGAGGCCGGATCCGGATACCAACTGGAGTTACTTTAAGGAGTTTTTGACTGAACACACGGTGTTATAGAGGCCTGGAACACTTGTGTGATTAGGAGGGGCATTTATACATCTGTGTTTGGGGTACTACTTTTTGTTATAGTTTCGATACCACATGTGTTATAGAGTCGGGAATGGGCACGGATACACTGTTGTTATAGAAGGGCGGCGGAATCCACGGTGTTATAGAAGGGGGCGGATACCACTGTGTTATAGATGGGCACGGATTACCACGTGTGTTATAGAGGGGCCGGATACCAACTGTGTTATAGAGGGGCCGGTCAAGCTTTTAGGCGGTCCGGATACACGTTGTTTATAGAGGGGGACGGGATAACACTGTGTTATAGAAAGGGGGCCGTGATATACCACGTGTGTTTTTATAAGGGGCGTGATACGCTACTGTGTATGATAGGGAGCGGGCCCTTTTATGCGGGATTACTCACTGTGTTATAGAGGGAAGGGCTAGGTTTGTTCGTCTGATACCACTGTGTGTTTTATTAGAGGGCCTGGGATAACCTACTGTGTTATAGCGGAGGACGGATACCACTGGTGTTTAGAGGAGGACGGATACCTGGTTATAGAGAGGGCCGGAGGAACACTGTGTTATAGATGGGGCCGGATTTACCACTGTGTTTATTAGAGGGGACCGGATACCCACTGGTTATAGAAGTGGCCGGATACCACACTGTGTGGTATTAGAGGGCGGATACACCTGTGTTATTAGAGGGGCTCGGATACCACTGTGTGTTTTATAGAGGCGGGCCGTGTGAAACTGTGTTATAGAGTTGTGGCTACGTGGGATTTCTCTTCCATGGTTGAATATACGTTCTCCCAATTGCATTGTGACTCATCTAGTCCGAGTAAGTGCGTACGCGCTGAGGGAAGTGGTTGGCCCCATTTCTCCAGACGGTGTCCCACGGGTATACGTCGCGTTAGTTTTGCTCTGATTCTTATGCCATTTTCTCCAGAACTATACTCGTGACAAACTGGCACCAAAATAACACAGGGGGGTTTCTTTTTTAGAGAGTCGGGATTGGGTTTGGGAATAATTGTGCGGATTCTTGGAAGCCGCTGGTTGGTCATTTGTAGGTATTTTTGCCATGTAATAATAATAATAATAATAATAATATTAATAATAATGTTATTTGTGTCTGTTTCCAAGTCTGGCAAAGAAAGGACAAGCTAATTAGGAGACTATTTTAGAAAAACATTCTAATGATAAAGTGATTATGTCGCGACGATGGCGAGCAATACAACCGACGGAATATATAGGCTCGTAGAGACAGAAAACAGGTCACATGATGATCTCTCTGATTAACTATAGTACTGAATAGG
Source organism: Ascaphus truei (assembly GCA_036426205.1). NCBI lineage: Eukaryota > Metazoa > Chordata > Amphibia > Anura > Ascaphidae > Ascaphus > Ascaphus truei. The sequence continues at coordinate 58,741 of WSYH01000261.1, forward strand.
TAACCTGAGGTGGTTACGCCAACTGCAATGGCTGAGAGGTGTGTGTGTGTGTGTGTGTGTGTGTGTGTGTGTGGTGTGTGTGTGTGTGTGTGTGTGTGTGTGTGTGTGTGTGTGTGTGTGTTTGTGTGTGGTGTGTGTGGTGGTGTGTGTGTGTGTGTGTGTCAGGGCAGACAGTGGTAATATCGTCACCTGTCTTTAACTTAATCCAACAGATATAAAGGTGTTATAAAAAAAAAACAAAAGTAGAAATGATCGCATTGCAAGAAATGCGACAGACGCCTCCCCTCCGCCCTCTTTAGGTACTATTCCGAGGTGTTCTCTGGCGCTCTGGGGCACGGCTTGGGCGGGTTGGGGAGACGCAGAAGCCGGAGGAGAGGTGTCGCACGGTTTCACCACTGCCTCTCTGATTTATTCCTTTCACTCATTTGAAGTAACTGAGAATTACTTGTATCCTTTATTTGACATTTTAGGGCTGTACATATTTTAACCCTGTGGCTTTCTATGGCAGCCAGCAAAGTAACATTGTGGAACTGCCTACATTAACACCTTCACTGCCAGAGAGACCAGCACGTGTCATTGAATCAGCTGTCATCTCTGGCACTGAAGGTTAAACAGGGGTGGCCACTTCAGTCCTCAAGGCCACCAACAGGTCAGTGTTTTGAGGATTGTCCCTGCTTCTGCCAAGGTTATATCATTCATTCTGACAGAGCCACCGTGCTTGTGAAGCAGGGATATCTGAAAACCTGACCTGTTGTTGGGGAGGGGGGGGCGGGCTTGAGCAACCCCTGGGCTACGTGTATACAGAGCAAGTAACACCTGTCACAAAAGTGTCCGGTTTGGTGGCCCTTGAGGACTGGATTGGCCACCTCTGGGTAAAAAGGATGTTGTTTTTGTGTGAATTGTTTAAACTCCAGCATACATAAAAATGAACAGAGGAAACATCCGTTTCTGCTCCCATTTCCCATCTGGAAAAGGCCGGAGCTCCGTGTCGAGGGTTCACCTGTTGACTCACATTTATATTAAAAAAAAACAACTGTTCCGTCAATTAAAGGCAGTGCTGCTCCTGTAATAATGCTCGCTCAGCGACGGTCCCTACGCAGGAAGCAATGGGAAACCAGGAAAAGCTGCGACAAGTACATCCTGTACCGTCGTTAGAAGTGCGGGGACCGAGGCCGCATAACGCACATGGCTGCTGCCTTCAGTCAAAGGCAGTTTCCCCGGGCAATAGCGCCTGACCGGCCCCATCAGAATCTAATGAATAACCACCTTATGAACCAAGTTTCCTTATTGCAAATCTGGTGCCGTTGTGGTGCAGAAAATATTTTGCATGGTACCCAATGATCTATATTATTACAGCGCATGCGCAAAAACGCAGAACAGAAATTGAATTACACCATGCGCTTGTTCTGGGGGTTAAATCTGTAATTACGAAGAATAGGATATGGTTTGTGGTCTCCTATTCTGCGTGGCTAACGAAAGCCGCTCAGCTGCTGCCCTGCAGGACGTCACGGGGGATCGTTCACTCTTAATGACGTATTAATCCTTGTAAATTCCGTTACAGGTAGTGGCTCTTGTATTGAAGGGTTAACAAAACAGCGTAAAAAAAATCGATGAGTAATGAAGAAGAGGAGGTTCTCCTCTCGCGCCGCCCTCCTCTTCTTCTGTTATAAAACCAACACCTTTCCACATATTGTTCAACATATCTAATTAAATTGAGGCCTCCTGCAATTAGTATCACTACATTTCTAATCCCACAGAGAGCAGAGAATATTGGAGAATGTGGGGGATTATGATGGCGCGATCATTGTTTTATCCGTCTGTATAAAGTAAATGTCTAGGGAAGGGAGATGTCTAAATCCCTCCGCATCTGGACACTCGCGCATTGGAGTCCTCCCTCCATTTACTTGGCTTAAAGTGCTCGGCAGATTCATGAAAACCAAGAACAATGTGTCAGGAGAAAGGGTAAAACTTTCCTTTGGCAGCTGCACGAATTGGGTCAGATGTAGAAATTATTTTGCGAGCATGGAAACAACCGAGACCCGCTTTCTGGTTCCGGGAGAATTGCTACTTACTTATTATTATTTATTTTGTTGTTGCAATTTTCACACAGCCACAACCCCCCCCCCCCCCATCTCGTTGCACAAAGTGAACCTTACAATCGCACAGGCCAATGTGGGCCAGAACCGAGCTCCATTTAGGGAGACCTGACTGGTAGGCTGGCCGAAGTCAGTCCAGTCTTTTCAATATTCCTCTAATTAACCCACTTAGCTCTAATTATCACCAGGGCATCGGCAGTATGTGCTGCTGGATGTGTGGTATTGAGCACTGCATTTAGCTCTCCGGCACTAAAGGGGTTAATTAGAACAACCTTTGCAACCTGCAAGGAAATGTTACATACCAAGAAAGATGAAGCAAGAGCATCTTTTATTCGGTCTCTAAGGCCGGGGCGGCCAACTCCAGTCCTCAAGGGCCACAACAGGTCAGGTTTTAAGGATATCCCTGCTTCAGCAGACGGAGGGGGAGGGGAGAATGTCCTTTAACACCATTATGAACAAGGAAGCCATCTCCTAATAGCCAGGCCCAGGGGTAAGGTGAAGCATCTGCAGTGTGCCTGCAACTTTCAATCCTAGTTGGGTTAAGTCAGATGTCTAGTACTTAGTTACAGAGCTTTCTGTAGCAGAGGAGCTTACACTCTATCGCTTAAACCCCACCCCCCCTGAAGTCTGCGGTACAGTGAAATAACAGGAGGAAACCCCCCATCAGCGATGGAGATGCGCTTACAAATAATTGGGTTTGCAGGCAGGTTAACCCCAGACGTTCCTGCACATTTAGAAGCAGAATTTGCCTTCTGGCTGATGAGTATTTTAACCCTTTAGTTGCCAAGCATTGCAGACGTCTCTGGCAGTGAATGTGTTCAACAGCCTACGAATAATGGCACTGTATTAAAGTGGGGCAATCTGTTTTAAAAAATCCAGTGCTGTCTCCCTGTGACGTCAGACATATCTCCTCTTTTGGGCAGATATTATTATAGAAATGAATCCCAAAGTGCCATATAAAACAAAAATATATTATCCCTACTTCCTTGGCTTGTGATTTAAAATGATAATCATTAAATGTGTAATGAACGCTACATAAACTACAAGAGCAGGAAGTCACTGGGATGGCTTCTTTCAAAGTAAGAAATGCCTAGAAAGACGGAGGATTAAATCGAACAGCAGAATAGCAATGATGGAGTACAGACCGCCCACATTACAAAGCGTTCTTGTGGTTCCTGGGATCTCCACACTCTGCACTCCCAGATGTGGAATCACCGCTTTACACGTCCCATGATCGGACTTTACTGGAATATTTGTGTTCCAATGGGTGGAAATGTTTTTCTTTCTTTATACTTCATGGTGAAGGTTTACAAAGTGGCAGCAAAGCTTGTGGGACTGGACAATTACAGGAAAGTGAAGCAGATCGCTACCAAAGGCACCTGGAGCCCTAACGGCAGGGGAGAGGTTGTGGACATTAGGTTTGGCCACAAAAGAGTGTGGGGGGGGGGGTCACAAAGTGGATACTTCAAATATTGCAGTTCAATTGCGGAGACAAAGTGTGGGAGATTTGCAAAGCTCAGATGACCGAACTGGAGCATGATTGGGGTTAACGGCCATCGACTTGAATACCAGTTAATGACGATCAAACTTCATACTCGTTATCAGAGCTACATGATCCCACCAGTGTGTCGTGAGAAACATCATTTGGGCCCAATTGAGAGTCAGTTAGTGAAGTGGCTCTGCCTGTTCCTCCTAACCCAAGTAATAACCAACACAAAGACCCACTCTTCTTCACTACCTCTTAAAGGGATGAGTTGGCTTAAGAGTAAGGTTGTCATGTTTGTACATACCGTGTCCATCCTGAGTGATGGATGAGGTGTTTTGCAGGTGACCTTGCACTAATTTACCTGTTCACTTAGAGGAGAACACACGCGAAACGGTGTGCTTTTATTATGTTGGTTGCAGAAAGTCTAGTCCAATTTACAACACAACGGAGAGTGATTTAGCAGTGAAGACACTCATCTTGGAAGGATTATTATTATTGAAAGCACACTCCAAGTTCTATATTCCTAGCGTTTCAGACAAAAACATTACATTCTAGTGCATTCATTGTGCTGGTTATACTCAATGTATATCATATACAGCGGAATACTGCAAAAATATTAAATAATTATAATTATTCTGTGTCCGTATAGTTACAGGTCCTACTCAAACTCCAGCTCAAATATAGGAGGGCTAACCTAAACTCGGTCCTTGCTTGTAATGCAGCTATGAACAGCCATGCCTTCTTTATAACGCTGAGCTTTCCCATATCGCCCTCGAGCTGACCTTCAGACAGAATAAAAAGCTTGCTAAATTGTGCAAATACATCCAGAATGGGAGTCAAGGTCCTGATATGAGCAACATCTGCTCAGCTTCACTCTGCATTAGCACAAACTTTGCCAAGCGATGTGATCAGCTGGGAGAGAGGACATTAGAGAGCCATATTTAACTACTTCTGTGCCAGGGAAGGAATTTGGTTGGTTAGAGCAGCAAAAACGAGTCCGTATAACATTCCAGAATAACATTCTGCGTGCAGGACGCCTAAATATGCATGGTCTGCTTATTGGGCGCGAAATGGTTAAAGGTGGGGTTCATTACATGTAAAGCTAGAGCTGGGACAGCAGGTCTAGGCCGCGGCTATAGTGCCGGAGACGGAGACGCGACCTGATGTCACCCATTGCCATTGCGAAGTTGTAATCAGGTTTGGATACGTAGCCTGCTACAAGGGGGGTGACATCAGCAAGAGGGAAGGCAGAGGGGCTATGTGATTGGCTTATAGGCAGTCACATGGGAGACCGTCTCTGCAAAATCAAATTCCAGTGACTACAAGGATTTTGGTAGCGACGTAGAGTCACAATAAGTGCACGTGACGGCATCAATACAATTGTTTTGAAGGACGTAGCGTCGCCAGACTATAAGCGCAGCCTTATGGAACAAGAGAATAGGGGTGCTCAAAATGTAATCTGTGATACCAAAACAATTTCTTCCATAGTCAACTCTATCCTGTCTGCAGGCCGTATCCCGGAGACCTGGAAACTGCCAGAGATGTCTTAATCTTCAAAAGTGGGGACAAAACACTGTCTCAAACTACAGCCAATCTCACTTCTCTCAATTCTATCCAAAGTCCTGGAAAATGTGCCCACTCCCAATTAAGAGATTACTATACCAAGACACAATTTCCCTAGCCAATTCCAATCGGCTTTCGCCCCAAACACTCCACCGTAACTACCCTGCTAAAAGTTTGCAATGAGATCCAGTGTGGAATGGAACGGGGACAACTCACTGGTGCAGTATTCCTAGATTTGCAAAGGCTTTTGACACAGTTGATCATGCTATCCTGCTAACAAACTCCGAGCTCTGATAGGGAAGCATGCTTTAAACTGGTTTCAGTCCTACCTATCAGGAAGATCCCAACATGTGTCCATCTCAGGCTCTAACCCAACCCCTTGGATATCACCTGTGTGTGTCCCGCAAGGCTCTGTTCTGGGGCCCCTACTCTTCTCAGTGTTATTAATGATCTCCACAGCTTGTAAGGAAGCCTCAATACACATGTATGCAGATGACACAATCCTATATGCACACAGCCATAGCCTCTCCGACTTTAACACATACTTCAGTCTGACTTTTTTTAAACTTGAAAATTGGATTTCCCAAAACAAAAAACGGTTTAAAACACTGACAAGACTATAACAATGGATTTGGGACTAAGGCTAAATTTCTAAAGCTTCCAATGACACAGCTCAGATCAGAACCAACGCTAACACCACCCTAACTCCGTGTACTAGTTTTAAATACTGGAGCATATGGTTTGACTCCCATTAACATTGGGGTTGCATATTGATACCCTGAATCCAAAACCTATGCCAAACTAGGTGTACTTCATAGGAACAAATCCTCCCTAAGTCTGCTGGTCAGAAAGCGTATCGCACAGCAGATGCCAATGCCAATTGTAGACTATGGAGATATAGTATATGGCTCAGCACCACAAACTCACCTTAGAAAAACTAGACACCCTCTACAATTCAATATTGCACTTGTCTTCCAATATAACTATAACACACATCACTGCGAAATGCTCAAGAACCAGATTGGTCATCACTTGTGTCTAGGCGCAAAGTTCATCTTTCCTGTCTTGCCTTCAAATACATTCTGGGCAAGCTACCCATCTATCTGAACAAGCTCCTCACCCCTACCACACACCGCACTTATCATCTGAGATCTGACTCCAAAAGACTGTTCATGGTCCCAAGGCTCAACAAAGTATCCGGCCGCTCCTCCTTCTCTTACCGTGCTCCCCAAAACTGGAACAATCTACCAGAGACTCTCACAGCCGCCACCAGTCTAGTTCTTTAAAAACTAAAGCTGTCTCACTTTAATCTGGTCTGTAACTGTCTCATACGCCTATAAATATATATCTCTTACTGTGCATACAATGTCTTGTATATAATGTATACCCTGCTCATTATGTAACTGTATTTGTAACCATGTATTATTTGTCTTAACTCTGTGCCCAGGACATACTTGAAAACGAGAGGTAACTACTGTATTATTCCTGGTAATACATTTTATAAATAAAATAAATATACTTAAAGCTGCAGACCAAGTAATAGCCTACTGTTTTTTTATTTTTTTTAATAAATCAATTCTGTATTATGAGAAAATACCTGAAGTACTTTTTTTTTAAACAACCCTGAATTACATTTGTAATGTTATTAATGAACAAGCATTTTGTTTATATAGCATTTACAAAGTCACACCCCTTCCTCTACTGAAACAAACTCTGGCACATCCCTTTTTGATCCTGCCCTCTCTAGAAGTGCACCAAATTATCATAGTGACTGTCTGGTCACATGATCTTCCCCACAGAACTTTGCATCTTTGGCTCTTCTGCTGCATTGACAGCCATTTAATGTCACCCCGAGCCGAATCTTTGCTGATTGATCACAGGAGAACAGATCGATCGGCAATTAGCTAATTACTTATTGTATGGATCGTATTGATGCACATATTAAAGGAAAAATCAAATAAACGTCAGCTTGGACGGCTGCTTTAAAGAAAAACATTTTGGTGGTTTTAACGAGCCTCTATTATTCCTGAGATATTCGCCATATTTGTCTCTACAATTTCATTTGTCGTCATTTTAAAACCCACCAGTATTTTCTGTTTGAAGAAATATTGGCTGCAAAGTAGTAACAGGAAATAAAATCATACTGGTCAGATAACGTGTTCTACCTGTAACCTGCTGACCGCGTCATATCACCACGTTCTGTCCCAGGGAGGCCACATCCTCTACATGCCCAGGGAGGCACCATCCTCTACATGCCCAGGGAGGCACCATCCTCTACATGCCCAGGGAGGCACCATCCTCTACATGCCCAGGGAGGCACCCATCTACCTCGCCCAGGAGGCACCATCTCTACATGCCCAGGGAGGCACCACCCTCTACATGTCCAGGGAGGCACCATCCTCTACATACTCAGGGAGGCACCATCCTCTACATGCCCGGGGAGGCACCATCCTCTACATGCCCAGGGAGGCACCGTCCTCTACATGCCCGGGGAGGCACCGTCCTCTACATGCCCGGGGAGGCACCGTCCTCTACATGCCGGGGAGGCACCGTCCTCTACAGCCCGGGAGGCACATCCTCTACATGCCCAGGGAGGCACCTCCTTACATGCCCGGGGAGGCACCATACTCTACATGCCCGGGGAGGCACCATCCTCTACATGCCCAGAGGGGTACCATCCTCTACATGCCCAGGGGTACCATCCTCTACTGCCCGGGGAGGCACCATCCTTACATGCCCGGAGTGGCACACCTTACTGGGAGGCACATCCTCTACATGCCCAGGGAGGCAGCATCCTCTACATGCCCAGGAAGAACCGGAAGCAACTGCGTCAGCAAACATGCCTACATTATATATGTCTGTCAGGATGGAAGGAGACGCAAAATAAAGAAAGCAGTGCACTGTTTGGGGCTTAAAACGCAAAGGTGCAATTTCCTTTCCAAAGAATTGCTACCAGAAGAATGCGGGGCATTGGATGGAGCTCTGTGTCTCAGTGCGGGCATGTATGGAGCTCTGTCTCAGTGTGGGCATTGTATGGAGCTCTGTGTCTCAGTGCGGGCATGCGGCAGACTGTGTCTCAGGCGGCATGCATGGAGCTGTGTCTCAGTGCGGGCATTGCATGGAGCTCTGTGTCTCAGTGCGGGCATTGCATGGAGCTCTGTGTCTCAGTGCGGGCCATTGACATGGAGCTCTGTGTCTCAGTGCGGGCATTGATGGAGCTCGGTCTCAGTGCGGGCTTGCATGGAGCGTGTCTCAGTGGGGCATTGCATGGAGCTGTGTTGTCTCAGTGGGGCATTGCATGGAGCTGTGTCTAGTGCGGGCATTGCATGGAGCTGTGTCTCAGTGGGGCATTGCATGGAGCTGTGTCTCAGTGGCGGGCTGTGCATGGAGATCTG